>PVHX01009002.1:0-79353 GCA_004024805.1 Geosciurus inauris | reverse complement strand
CGATTCTCCTGTCTCAGCCTCCCTAAGTGCTGGGATTACAGGCTTGCGCCACTGCACCTGGCTCCTATTTTGTATTTTATTTAGGGACAGGGTCTCACTGAGTTGCTTAGTACCTCACTAAATTGCTGAGACTGGCTTTGAACTTGAGATCCTCCTGCCTCAGCCTCCTAAGCTGCTGGGATTACAGGCATGCACCACCATGCCTGACTCAATCATTTAATCTTTTTTTTTTGGTACTGGAGATTGAACTCAGGGGCACTTGACCACTGAGCCACATCCCCAGTCCTAGTTTGTGTTTTATGTAGAGACAGGGTCTCACTGAGTTGCTTAGCGCCTCGCTGTTGCTGAGGGTGGCTTTGAACTCATGATTCTCCTGTCTCAGCCTCTTTAAGTGCTGGGATTACAGGCTTGTGCCACCGCGCCCAGCTTCAATCATTTAATCTTAATAGCAGCTTCTTATGGCAGGTGTCACCATCCTACTTTATAGGGACTTAACTAGATACTCCAGAATCACACAGCTTGTAAGTAAATAAACTAGAATTCAATCTCTGGTCTGTTTCCTTCTTAATGTAATGATTTTTTTTGTGTCATGACGCTGTCTCTTTAAAACATAGAGATATTTGTTATGAGATATTTGTTACTGCACAGTCACAATAAGTGCTTCCTATCTAAAAGGTCATTTTATTCTTCCGAATATACCACAGTAAGGAATTTTGCCATTAAATGTATTTAATGGGAACAGAGAAAGAATTTGTTATCGAGACATTTATTTGATATTCCAGTAATTTCAATTTCATGGGCAACACTAGCAAGGAGTCAGTGCTTTTTGAAAAATTTTGCTTTATTAGCTCAGAAAATATTCCAGTGCCAGTAGTACTTTGTTCATTCCCCTGGCAATCTGACATATATATTCTCTGAATAAGTTGAAGCAGCTTTAATACTATCTTCAACTGTGAAACAGCTTTTGAGTTGAATTAAAGTATGTGACCAAGTTTGAGTATAGAGAACAGGCTTCTTAGATTGATAGCATTTTACAGTTTGAAGCACCACCAGCCATCTGCCAGCAGGGCCCTAGTCCACCAACTCCATTTGTGTCTGTTTATATTTGAAAACCATTTTTTTGGCCTGTGACAACTCTGTCGCAGTGGTGACACTGGAATTGGAGTTATGCAGTGGAGGAGGGAAAGAAGGACAGACAGGCACTGGCCTGTGATCTGAACCTTTCCACCCTGCATGCCTGTTGTCCTTGTTCTGCTCTGTTGCTTCCTCCATCTGTTTTGTGGTTCAATTTCAGCGTTTTTTCAGCTATCTTGTCAGTATGTATGCTGGGAATGGGAAATTCTGGATTTAGTAGTAAATTGGTTTATAGAAAATACCGTAGCTCTTAAGAAACCAACATATTTCTCATTTTCTCTAACCTCTCCTCCCACTCTGAATTGCTCATTTTCCTGCATTTCTTTCTCTCGTTGGAGCCACAAACTCTCTCTGCTTGATTCTAAGGTACCCAAATGTCCTCCTCCAACTATATATTTATCTAGAATTTAAATAAACCAGATGTAATTGAAATACAGAAAATGGAAAAGTATTTATGTAACTTTCAGTAGAAATAGAGACTTTAACACTGAAGTGCAGCCCTTTCTATGTGGGTTGGAGTGAACGATGGTGTCAAAAAGGAGCAGAGTAGCCTTGTTTTGTTGTCTCATGTTTGAGGTTCTAAAAAGAAAGAATTTATTAGACTAGGACAGTTTGCTGGGACCCTAAAGAAGAGAGATCCCTAGTTCAGAGAAATTCTGTGATTAAAATACAGGCCAAGATTAAGTTAATAAAATATTATTATTTCCCAGAAATTAGATGAGATGGACTGGAGATTGGGATCAAGCATAAATTAGGAAAAGATTCTTGGAAGGTTTATAAAAACCTCAGTAACATGTGAACATGTTAACACATGAGTGACAAGATTGAAGTGAGTTCCTTGTGAACTCACATGTACTTTTTGTATATGTGTCGTTGTAACAATTGAACCTTCATATTCCTTTGTAGTTTAAAAAATGTGTATGTGCTTTAGGCAGCCAGCTGACTTGTCAGCTAAAGAGGATTCATGGGAGGAATGGAATAACATGAGGGAAGATTGGGATCAGAGTCCATGAAGTGTACACCCTCTTTTCCTTCCTCCATCTTTTTCTTCTTCAAGCATTTATTTAATTACAGTGGTATGCTTCTCCCCTTGCTAGGATCAGGGATGGATAAATAAATGCATCTCTATTCAAGCAGCTCATAATGGGAAGAAACCAGAGTTAGACTAACTTTTTATAATACATACCAGTGATTTTAAGAAAGTGGGTTATCCACAGGTGGTATCCAGAGCACAGAGGAAGGACAGTGAAGGAAATCAAAGATGTCTAGGAGATAATGCATGTATTGGAACTTGAAGATAGATTAGGGACTTGAGAAGTAGTGATAGTAGGAGGAAAGAGAGCATCCTCTGCAGAGCTGCTAGTGTCAGCAAAGCTGTGCTCTTCTGAGGACTACTAACGTAGTTCATTATGGCTGAAATGCAGTTTTTGAGGGATGAGTGGAGTGGGAGATGGGGGGGGGGGGTTGAGAGGTTTCAGATTATAAAAAATCTTGGCTACCGTAAGTAAAATTTTGAATTTTGTTTAGTTAATGGGAAACTATTGAAGAGCTTTTAATAATATAATAAAGATTTAGTAACAATAATTATTTAAAAAGTACTATGTGTCAGATTCTTCTAAACGGTTTATGTATAACCCATTCAACTTTGCAAGAACTGTATGAGATATAGATGATATTGTTATTTTTTTATTAAAGATGAGGAAAGGGAGGGGACCAGTGCTTAACTAATTTGCCTAAGATCTCACATCCAGGATTAAAAGCACAGCTATTCTGCTGTGTGATCTGACTAGGTTGGAGAGGGAAGAGAGAGGGGTTAGGAACCTGTTTCACATGTGTAGGCGGGAACTGCTGAAGGCCTGGGCTGGGAGAGACTTGGGGTGGAGGAGCAAATTTTCTTCTAATAGAGGGAGCTGAAAGTCCCAAACTGGTTGAGTAACTTTCTGTTGAGCAACTGTGCAGATCCAGGTCCCTTTGCCTCTTTTCTGTTGCTTATCTCCCTTTTAAAACTATGTTCCATTCCAGCTCAGTGGTAGAGCACTCGCCTCGCATGTGTGAGTCACTGGGTTCAATCCTCAGCACCACATAAAAATAAATCAATAAAATAAAGATATTGCATCCATCTACAATTAAAAAAATATTAAAAAAACTCTGTTCCATTCCTTTTGTTTAGTCCCCCCCACAATCAGTGATACTTACTTATTCATTTAACAAATATTTGTCAGGTTTTTATTGGTAGGGATCTACATTAATTTCTTCATAGTTACAGAAAGAAAAAGAAAAGGGTCCCTGCTTTTAGGAGTGTTTGATATATGACTGGTAGGATAAGTACAAAACCTGTACACAAATCAGTGTGCCAGAGGCCGTCAGGATGACACAAGCCTCTGGGAGAGCCATATGTCATTTGCCTGCATAATTCATCTTCCCTTTGTATTTCAAAAAATATTTTAGATAAAACTGGGCTTATGAGGCCTCCTGCTCTACAGTTTCTCAAAGGTCATAGTTGGCCTCTTAGTACCATTAACATCCTCTCTTTATGGGTATAGAATACTTCATATCCCTAACATACACCTCTTCCCAATTTCCCCACATTCTTGACCTTTGAAGGGAGAAAAAAAGTCTCATCCATGTAGAATTTCATTCTCATCTGCCAGTGGACTTTCGTTCTCTAAAGGCAAAGGCCATTGCTGTCTTGTTTCAGTGGTATGTTGACATTATCCTGCGGTTACATATGCTGTGTGCTAGAATATTTGTTGAACTAAGCACTGCATCCAAGGGTGAAATTGTCCTTAAAAATACTTTTGTTGAGGATTAGGAAATCAAAGCACAGAAATGAATGAAATTACTGAGCGTAATGCTGAGGAGTCCTCACTGATGACTAAAGACAGTTCTGTGGGGCAGCCCCAAGTACCTTTTCCCTTTTGGGGAGCCAGAACTTAACATTCTTATTTTTAGAGGATGGTTATACGTCCAGTCCCTTGTTTGGTGCAGTACCAGCTTAGGAGTGAGGCATTCTTTCTCCTTCACTGCTGCTGCTCTTTGTCACAATAGGACTTCCATACACTTCTCTGCCCATCTGTAGGGGGCTAGTGAAGTGTATAGCTTCAGTCTTTCAGATCAGCTGTCCCCTTAGAGTATGTGGCTGATTGGTTCTCACTTGATCTTCACTTAGTCACATACCAATGGATGAAGTGAACTGTGCCTTAACAGGGTCAGTCTCCAACTTGACTTTGTCACCTTCTGTCCTTGGGTGTGGCAGGTGCCCTGATCAGGGGAAAGACCTGCTATTCTTTCTCTCCTTTACTTTCATGAATGTGAACCATCTTCACATTCAGCCTCAGGGCATTTCCAGGCCTGTACCCAGCACAGCTGAATGTGTTCATTTTGAAAACTCTTTGTTGGCGTAGGAATGAATTACAAGTGGCAGGCATTTTCTTTCTCTCTTCCTGTTTCTTGTTTTTAGTTTCTTTCTTTTTGTTTGTTGTTGTTTTGTTTTTGCCTACTCTTTCTATAAGTACATGGAGTAGGGAGGGTGGAAATTCAAAACAAGAGGCCTCTCTTTGCTTCAATGTAAACTGAAACCCCGCATTTGGGAACTTGAGGGCTTGAATTTACTAAAGGGTTAACATTTATTTCTTACTTGCCTATAGTGTTTGGTAGGCCGTAACCCAGCAGTGAGGAAAGTTTTATGAAACATCTTATGTTTACTGTGAGAGGAGGTTTAGGGTCCTACCTGGTTAGTAGACTTCATGGACTGTGTGAGTGGCTCACGTGTCTCTGGCTTAGAAGAAGAAATCATTATGCCTTAATTTACTGCCATACTGATGCAGTATTTCATTTGTTGGGATGTGAGTCTTTTTTCTTTATTAATGTAAATTTTTTTTTTAAATATGAAAGTACATTCTTTTTTTAAAAAATATCTTTATTTTATTTTTATGTGGTGCTGAGGATCGAACCCAGTGCCTCCCGCGTGCTAGGCAAGCATGCTACCACTGCCATAACCCCAGCCCCTATTAATGTAAATTTTTATGAAGCCAACTATTTCCAGTTATCCTTTTATTCCATCTATTTAGTAGGTTAGGTATGAATCGTACTTTGTATAAGGTTTCTTTGTAAATCTACCTTTTGCATAAATTAGTAAAATAAATGAAAAATCATTAAAAGAGAATTTTTAAAATCTTTCCTAAAAGCAAAGCTAATGTAAATTGCTAATGTAAAAGTTTCCTGGCGTGCCAAGTATATTTTTTGTAACTTGTTTCACAATGAAAAGAGAAATATGTAACATTTTCCACTCTGAGAAAATACAAATGCAGAAAATACATTTGCACATAATAACTTTGCCTTGTATATATTCATTCATTAATAGTAATCATTAGTATTTATTGCTTAATTGTACCTCAAGAGGCTTCACATGCACTGTTTCATCAAATCTTTCTAGTACCCTTTTTGGGGTGATGGATTAGTTTCCTGTGACTGCCATATAAATTACCACGAATGGAGAGGTCTGAAATAGTAGTAACTTATTCTGTCCTTTGGTTTTGGTGGGTATATTTTTATTTCCTTTTTCTTTCTTTCTTTCTTTTTTTCTCTTTCTTTTGTAGTGGGGATTGAACCTAGAGGTACTTTACCACTGAGCTACATCCCCAGTCCTTCCTTATTTTTTATTTTGAGACAGGATCTCCCTCAGTTGCTAAGAGTCTCACTAAGTTGCTGAGGCTGGCCTTGAGCTTTTGATCCTCCTGCTGCTGTTTTCTGAGTTGTTGAGATTACAGGCATGCACCACTGTGCCTGACTCTACCTCAGTTTTAGAGGCCAGAAGTTTGAAATCAAGTTGCTGGCAGGGCTGCTTTTCCTCTGGGAGAATCCTTCCTTTCGTCTTCTAGTAACTGTTGGCACTCTTTTATTTTTAATGTTATCTTTTAATGTTGTGAATTGACAAAATCATTTATATTATATATGATATGATGTTTTAAAATATGGATCCATTGTGGGACGGTGAGATCAAGCTAATTAACATATGCATTATTTCACATACTTATCATTTTTTGTGGTGTGAACATGTAAAATTTACTTTTTTAGCAATTTTTGAGAAGATATCATTAACTGTGATCACCATGCTCTACAATTGATTGCTATACTCTTCATTATTTTCAAGAATATGATACCTTGTTATCAACTGTAATCACCATGTTATACAATAGGTCCTTTGAATTTATTGCCCCTAACTGCAATCTTATATCCTTGGACCAGTGTCTTCCAAACCTCTCCACTGCCCCTGCCCTTGCCAACCACTGTTCAGCTTTCTACTGCTTTGAGTTCAGTGTTTTCAGATTCCACATTTAAGTGAGAACATGTGATAGTTACCTTTCTGTGCCTCACTCTTTTTACCCCCATTTTACAGGGAGACATTGCATAAGTAAGGAATGAATCTGGCACTGGCTTCTCTGCCACCACATAGTGATGCTTGCTAATTTGTTCTCTTATTTGTAGCTTTCTGTTTGGGGGCACATCTGATATCATTTCTATATGATATCTAGTCCTTTTTAAATTAAGGATAAATTTTTAGCTGGTCAGCTTTTGCTTCTTGTAGAATGACTTCTGTTTGGGGAAGTATACGCACAAGATTTATTGATTAATCTCTTAATAACAAAGACAGGTGTTACCTTGCCGTGGTTAACTCCAGCAGAGGAAAGACAACTCACTACTTAAACAACATAGACTTGTTTTTCTGGTTTAGTGAGACTAATCAGAAACATCAGACTTCAAATCCTGACTTCATCACTTACTGGCTATGAGCAAGTTGCTTCAATTCTTCGAACTTTAGTTTATTTACCCATAAGATAGGAATCCCTCTTTTGTGGTTAGTTGAGTTTAAAAAGTAAAGTTTGAGCGTTTGATAAGTAGTTTGCCTAAAATAAGCATGTAAATATTTTTAAGACTATAATTCCAATGTCTATGAAATTCTGCAGGCTTATTTAAATGCTTCTAACCTAGTACTAAAAGTTACACTTTCTAAACAGTTCTTTACATCACACATGATGGAGCTTGCTGTTTAAAATTTTTAAATAGTAATAACATCAGCATCTTTCCTGAACCATGTACATATAAGGTATCTTTTTAGCAGCCCCAATAATATTTGTCTATTTGTGGTATTTCCCTCAACACACATTGGTTTTATTGTTTGTGTATGTTCTTCCTCAAAAGGGTGGAAAAGATCATTCCTCTTACACAGTGCCTGACACATACCAAAAAGGGCAAAATTACAAGAAAGAATGATGATCAGGTCACATCATTGTGCTGATGTACTTTTGTCATTTTATGAATGATAATGCCTTCGAAGAAGATATTTTTGTTAAGATTAGAGGTCACTGTTTCTTTTTTAAGAGCATTGTGTTCCAATGTTGAATAATATTTCCTAGACAGGAAACATAACCATCTTTCTTTTTTATTGCCTTTTTTAGTAGATGTTTGTTGAGAATGATGTCTGTAGAAAATGTCAAGTTCTGGATAAAACAAAGTGGCCTAGTCTAGTTGTTAGTACTTATTCTTTTTGTTTTTCAATTATGTAAGCCTATTTGATCAGGTAATGGTGGTCGGATATATTTTTCATCTATTTTCTTATGAAAGGACTGGCTTTGTTTTCAATATATTATATTCTCTCATTCTACTAAATTACTTGATAATAGCAATTATCAAAAAACATTTAGAAAAGTTTTTTGGAATATATCTTATTTCTTGGCATCTTTTAATAACTTAGTTTTAATTAATCTGTCTTAAATGGAACTATTGATCATATAAAGCAAAATCCTGTGAAGTTGTAAGCTCATTTAAGTAGTATTTATGATTATTTGCTTTCCATTTTTGTATAGATTATACAAATGATGGATACAAAATTTGTTTTGACATTAACATTTGTAAGCTTGCTTCAGGAAGAATATATTCTCATAGAACTGATTGCATTGATGGATTTTTAAAATATTCTGACCCAATTGATGTAGTATTACCATTGCTGTTCCTGCTAGTAATTTCCTCCTGGAGTAGCAAATGTTTTGTTTCCTGTCACAGCCATTTAAATATCACCTCCTCCACCATCTGTGTACTCTCAGCCATGCTTCTGCTCCAAGCAGAATAGTTTTAAACAGGAAGTAGTAATGTAGGAAAATAAAATAAACTTTACCTGGAAAAGTGTGTGTGTGTTTCTCTCCCTACATTGACTTTTAAAATTGATATCAAACAAAAGCTTTTGGCTAGTCTTTGGAATTTACTTTGAAGAGATGCCAGGCAGATTCTCTTTAATTATATTCTATTGTTTGGGGAAGAACATTAATGTGATGTAATTGTTTATCTGATATTCAGTATACATTGAAGTTGCTATCATTAATAGAAGATGTTTTAAAACAGATGTAGGTGTTTCTGCTTTACAATAGACCATCTATAGTTTGAAGTGCTTTTACAATTTAAATCTAAATTTAATCTATAGTGGGAGATACAAAAACATCAAGGAGGGCTAGGGATATAGTTCACTTGGTAGAGTGCTTGCCTTGCATGCACAAGGCCCTGGGTTCAATTCCCAGCACCACCAAATAAATAAATAAATAAATAAATAAATAAATAAATAAATAAATAAATATGATATTAAATAATAAATAAATAAATAAATAAATATGATATTAAATAAAAATGATATTAAACAAAAGGATATTAAATTGCTTAATTTTTAAAATTTTTTAAATCTAATTTTTTGGGTGTGTGTGTATGTGTATATATGTTTATGAATCTGTGTAACTTACCATTTTTACTTACATATTCAACTCTACCACTCATTTTGGTCATTCCTTTTTCTTCTCTATCTATTCAGTGGACTTAGAAACGTGGGTTATAACCTGGTTATATCAATTAGCATTTATTTGTTAATGATCTTAGAACTTAAAGGGGGAAAAAACCATTTATCTCAAGTTAGTGGTAAAACTTTAGTTATTCCAGATACCTCAGGGCATGGATAATTCGGAGTAACTGAATTTGCTAGATGAATTGACACAAAATTCCTCAACTTTTAAAAATGTTTATTATAACATTATCAAAAAGTTTTTCAAAAATTATTTATGAGTATTAGTTTACTATTGCTGCTATAACAAATTTTCTCAAACAGTGATGGAAAAAAAACTCTCACATTTTATTATTTTGTTGTCTTGAAGGTTAGAAGTATAAAATGAATTTCACTGAGCTAAAATTCTGGGGTTGGCAGGACTGTCTTCCTTTCAGAGGTTTCTAAGGGAGAATGCACCCTCTTATTTTTCCATTTTCTAGACACTATCTGCAATCCTTGAATTGCATGTTTTTCTGTTTTTAAAGTGGTGGTGGCAAAGTTGCTTGTCTTAAATGGCATCATGCTAATACTGACTCCACTCTCTTCTCTAAATTTAAGGAACCTTGTAATTACATTGGGCCTACTAGATAATCCAAGATAGTTTCTCCAATTTAAGGTTATCTGATTAGCAGCTTTAATTCCATCGGATACCCTAATTCCCCTTTGCTGGTACTAACATATTCATAAATTCTGGGCATTAGGAATATTTTTAGGAGGTCATTATTTTGTCTGCCACACTTTGTCTTCTTAAAGTGTTAAATTATACATCCTGAATTGACTCTTTATGTAGATTACATGGGATAGGAGGTCTGACAGATTTTTTTTTTTCACCATCTGTTATCCAGAGTGAAATTGAATTCCTTCCACTTCCCCTCAGCTTGTTTGTTTGACCTCTATGTGGTCTGCTAGTGTTTTATGTAGGCAACTGCATTTATACAAACATAATAGAGATTTTCAAAGGCTATTATTAGGACATCCTTTCTCACTCCTGGGAAGTACAATGCTATTAAATAATCTTTTGGTTATTTGTTCTATCATCATTAAAAAAAAAAAAAAGTCTGTTTCTGTCCTTATTTAGCATTACCTCTTTCACCATTATTACAGCTGATATGTCTCATTATTGAGTGTACTAGTGTTAGGACACTTCTGATCTTCATGGGATTCTAGTTTTACTGTTTCTGCGTTGCTGCCTGCTGTATCCTTTGTTCTTTCATATTTTAGAGCACTTTTTTTTCCTCTTTTGTTAAGATGAAGAAGTAGAAGTTTGGGTAACTTGTACAAAGTTACTCATCAATAGCTGATTTAGAATTTGAGCCCAGGTTGCTTAATCCAGGAAAGCCCATGCTTACCCTTCAACTGAATGCCTATCCAACATTCAATCCAGGGACTTGACTTTTTAAATCTGTCATGACATCTTTTTAAAGAGATCTTTGCAGTTAGAAGAAAAATCCTTGCTTTGTACATAAACTTATTTGCTGGCAGGAAGGTAAGAATAAGATGGAATGATACTGTTACTTTACCTCAGCCAGTTGGAGGACTACTATAGGAAATTGGATGGATATTACCTATATTTTAGTAGATTGAGTAGATATAGCTTATATGCATCCAACTTTTAGTTTAGGAGGAGATAAGGAATTGACTGTTTTCATGACATTTTTCTAAGGGAAGGTAAGAGAGGAAATAAAAGGGTAAACCAAAAGATATCAGATATGAAGTGCCTATTTACTCCCTGGGAGTGACTCACATGATTCTGCTTTAAAAACATGTTAGGAATTCATCTAATCTTCTTCAGGGCACGCCCACTTCCCTCTAAG
This sequence comes from Geosciurus inauris, assembly GCA_004024805.1. Classification (NCBI taxonomy): domain Eukaryota; kingdom Metazoa; phylum Chordata; class Mammalia; order Rodentia; family Sciuridae; genus Geosciurus; species Geosciurus inauris. Next base: position 68,541 of record PVHX01009002.1, on the reverse strand, counting down.
CCCAGTACAGTTCACAGATAAATTGGTCTTTCTCTGTTCACCACTTCTACTCAGCATTTACCATGCCAGTGGTGACTTGATGTCCTGTGGCTGACCAGACTTCCTATTTTGTCCCAATTTCTTCCTTATATAAATAAATACCTGACTAACAAATATTTTACCTAATCCTAAACTTTTCATTGCCTTGGCAATGTTTCTTTGAGTTGAGAAAGCTATCCAAGGTGCTAAGTACCAACACATTGACAGTTATCTTGTCCTTTCATGGGTCCCTTTAATGGGTTACTCTTCTTAGTTTTCTACATTCTTAGTTCCCATAAGAAATTATTTGCAGAAAACATCAGTTTTGTGTGTATTTGGTTTTGGTCCTAAAGTTTAGGACATTATATGCAATATGAAAAGTTAATTGACTTTCATTTGCATACTAGCACTCTGGAGCAACATAATGCCCACAAGCTTTATATTATAAAAAGGATCTGCACAGAGTATGTGATTAGTTTCTAAATGATGTCTATACTCTTTTTTACTCTCTATCATAATATATATATTTTTATTCTCCTGTTTGATTGCCTATTTACATGTGTTCCCAGAGAAGGCCTTTGATGGACAATGACATCTACAGGACCCATTCCCTTCTTAGGATGAAGAACGGACACATCCTCTGACCTACCCATTTTATTTCTAGAACTTTAACCCATAGATATCTCACACATGTATGAAATAACACATACTTAAAGTACATCATTAAAGCATTGTTAAGGGTAACTAAATGTTCATCAGTAGGAGTCTTTTCATATATTTTGGTTCGCATGTATAATGAACAATATGGATCTTATTTTTCAAATAAGCAAGTTTTTATTACTGTTATAGAAAGATCCCCAAGATAACCTGAAATTTAAAAAGCTAATAAAGTAAGATGTCAGACCATGCATACATAGTTATAGGTGGATATCAGTGTGCTCTTTGGATAAGTACTATCTGTGTTCAATTGACATTGTTTCTCTTGGTATCTTTTTTCACTGCTAGTAGAGCTTATTACCCTCTAGTTTTATTTTCCTTCTTTTTAGAACTCTTTGTAATCTTGTCCCCTCTTACTTATTGGTATCATATAAACACTCTAAATCCTGTAGAGTGCCTCTCTCTTTTGGCATAGTAAACTGTACGTTGATTTTTCTCGGTCATATTTATTTGCTTCTATTGTAAGAAATTTACTTATTCTTTATTATTAAAGTAGGGATTTTCCCCAACTACTCTACTCATTCATTCTTAAATATTTATTAAGCATCCCTGATGCAGGTACTTTATAACTTGTAGGAAAATTAAGTTCATAAAATTGTAGCAAATCTTGGGGCTTGGTAAGGTCTTGTACACATTACATACTTGTGTCCTTTTAAAACTTCAGTAAAATGACAGTGATATCAGTATCTCATATTTGTTAATGAGTTACAGAATATAACATATTCTGTAACTCATTATATATATATTCTGTAACTCATTATAACTCATAGGTACAGAATATATACATATTTTTTTGTATGCTTCCTTGAGAGTCAGTGGTATAGTATCCAGTATATACACATATTAATTATGTGGGAATTTTATAATAGTGTGATATTATATAATTTATAATCCAATGGATTTTTCATCTGTATACTTGAATACTTGTTTTTTAAGGTTTGGTTTAAGACATCTGTCTAGATTTAAATATTCTGTCCTGGTCTCTAATTGCATACAATTATATGTAGCACATTTTATTCTCTCATATTACATTCACAGTTAGGATGTTTCAGAAATATTTGTGCATTATTTACTTAGTAGAAACCTTTTCAATTAGTTTCTAATTTGTAAAGATGAATCACAGATGAGAAATTTAGGACTTGTAAGCAAGCATTTAACTTGTGCCATTATCCTTGTAAAATTATTTTTAGTTGTTGCATATTGAAAGATGCAAGGAAACAATGTGGCTTTGGCTGCAGCTTATCATCACTTCTCAGAATAACTTTAGCAAATTATCTCTAGTGGCATTTTAGCTTTGTTGGCACAAAATTTAAAGTATCCATCAGACAGCACAGACTGATATAAGCTTTGATGACTTGAAGTTCCGTAAATGTATAGTTTTGAAAGTCTAAACATTTGGAATTCTAAAATTCCAATTTTGAAATTTTGTAGTGTTTATCAGAAGTTCTCTGTACTTGAGGGACAAAAGAGACTAATTCTGATATTTGTGATAAATGGTGTTTCTATTATTTCTGTTTTTAAAATTATCAATCACAGTATTTTGGCCTTTTCTTTTGGCCAAAGTATATAACTTTTCTTGGAGATAGACTCTTACCTGGGATTAAGGTCCTGTGGGATTAAAATTCATTACAGAATGAACTAAAAGAACAGGAAATGATGAACAAACAAAACAGAAGAAAAGCTTGAATTTAGCCTGCCAATTTGAAAATTCATATGTGAAAGGACAAAAGCCCAAGGAAAGTTCAGAAATTTTTGAAGATGAGGTAAGAGGATTGTACTATCATATGTCAAAATATAAAGCTAAGGATACTGTGAAATCAGTAGTATGCAGCTACATGTCATTTAATGCTTCTGCTAGAAAAGGTCATTTCCAACTCAGTTTTCTAACTAGTCTGGCTCTAGCTCAATTAAATTTGCAATTTTCTTCAGTGAAGCTATTTAATCTATTAACATTTTTAAAGCTTACTGTATACCTGTTTTATGTCAATAATACTACCAAGTGCTTAGGACAGGAAAAGTAGTAGTCTTCAAACTGTTAGATTTACGCAGTGCAGTCTCTGCGCTCCACACCCCACTTAAATGACTTGTGCAAAAACTGCAAGTATTCGATCCCAATTAGAATAAGTCATACTCCATAAAATATGTCAAAATTCATTCTACTGTCATGTTATCTAAAGAGAACAAGAAAAAATGGTATGCATCTTTTAATTTTAAAAATTTTAAAAAAGAAGAAAGCATCTGTATGCTTATGTCTGATTTTGAAAAGAAACCTATGGAGCAGAAGCATGTTTGCTGTGAGTTTTTTCATATTCATTAACAGATGTTTGCCTTGCTTTTAATAGCCTTGTTGGTCATACTGTTCTTTCTTGTCTGTTGGTATATATTCAAATAGACTGAATCAGCACTTATTGATCAGATTCAAATTAATTTCTCTTTTTTCCCTCAATATATCCATCCAACCATCAAAAAAAAAATTTTTGTAGAAGCTGGACCCTAATGAATTTAAAGATGTGTAGTACATGAAAAGGTATCTTTAGCGTCTCCAGAATCAAGACCCTGAAACTTTACTGAGCTTAAAAACTTGAAGCAGATTACTGGGTTCCATCCCCAGAGATTTGATTCTAGAATCAAGTCTGTCTACTACACAGCCCAATATTTAATCACTGTCACACAGTACTTGTTCATTTTATCTTCTTGAAATAAGTGTTAAGATCCTTGAAAGGATTCATTTCATTTTTAATTGGTGCATGTTAATTATCCAGAATAGTGGGTTTCATTGTGGCGTGTTCATACATGTATACAGCATAATTTGTTGAGTTTCACTTCTTAATACTTCCCCTTAACCCTGCCCTCCTCCCTCCTCCTGGTCCCCTTCCTCTACCCTATGGTCTCCAGAGGATTCATTTCTTACTCTGCGATGTGATGTTTCTTACAATACCCATGGCAAGAGTCTTGAAACACAAATGACACTAAAATATACATAGACATAGGAATTCAGTCAGGTCAACATAAGGGTTGACAAACAAGCCACTATGCCCAGTGTATGACTCTTAAAGGAAAAAGTGATAACAACTGAGGTCAGATCAGAAAGAAAAGTCTTCCTGTGCAGCTCAGCCTAAATTGTTCTCTTGGAGGAAATGGAGTGGAAAAAGCTTCCTTTCTTTCTTCTTTAGGAAATATGTTATTCATCTCTACAGAAGAACTGACTGGAATTTTTTCCCTATGAACTGATTATTTCTTCATGTGTTAAATAGGTGGAGATTACATAATATAGTTTATAAGAACATAGAAATTTTGACTCTGCCTAAAGATTTTGAAGTTTAATCTCTATTCTCAGTAGCTACCTAATACCTCACAAGTGATTCTGCAGCTGAGATGACCTGTAGATATGTACACATTTTTATTACTTCATTTGTAAAACAGACACTTTGATGACTTTTTAAATGTATCATTGCAGTTAACTCTTTTCAGAGTCTGAGGAATTTAATCTCCTAGAATAAGTAATATATTTCATTTACTGACAACTGTTTCTTGACAATGTAATATATACTTCTTTTTAAAATATCCACAAGTTATCATGTCAAGTGCTGAAAGATTTGTTTAAAGAAATGTGGCAACATTCTTGTGGTTGGAAAAAATGAGGGGAAGTGAAAGTATTGTTTAATAGCTGTTTTTAAAGTTTGTATTATGAAATGAATTATGTCTGAGATTTAGAGTCTTTTTAAAATAAAAATGAAATAGATGGAATTCTAACTCTATAAATCTTGTCGGTTCATATTTAAGAGTCCTGAAGAGATAGTATTAAAGTTAACTTCCAATTTCACATTATGTAACCAATTCAATAACATAGATATAAAAACCTCTTAAATATAGCAAAGTCCCAGTATAGGTTAAAATTGAATTTTAGTATGTACTTTTTTATATGAACATAAAGCCAGAATAGGATATTTTCCATAAGAGAGAATATAAGAAAAAGTAGTGAAGGAAAAGATCTTTTTTTCTCTTAGATTTTGCTTCATAAAATAGTAGTTAGTTGAAATTGGCTAAGAAAGAGCAGTCTAGTTTCATATGGTGGTAGTAGAAAAACACATCGAGGTTATATCAGACACATGTGCGGTGGTCATAAGAAAGCCGAGAGGGAAGTGGAGATGAGTGACTGAGTATTGTAGTCTGATTCGTGCCTCTGATGCAGGAGGGAGATAACTGGAAATGTAGTAAAGGTGTGTGTGTTGGTAGATGTTTTGGTGGATCTTCTTTGCTTTATTTCTATTGATTCCGTTTTCCTGAGTCTGAAGCACTCTGGGTTGAAGCATTTTTGATAAAGAATACTCAACCTATAATACATAGAGAGGGGGAAGAAACAGTTATTCCTGGTGTGCATAAATTTGTCAAATGTTATTTCATTATAGAATTGTGGTGTAGTAGAATTGAATATTAGTGTGAAAAATCCATTTGCTTTAGCTTATAAACTTTTATCATTTGAATCTTTCATTTCAGCCACTACTGAAATGGCAGAGTGGTAAGATTGTTAATAATGAATTGGCTCATGAAACTTCCATACAGTGATTATGTTAAGTAGACACATTTTATAAATACATTGAAATGATATAAAAACTCTAGTCCGTTTTATTAATCAGCTACAAGCTGTAGGTATAGAGTGTGATAATTTACATGTGTTGCACCATTTAATCCATGAATAACCTGGTGAATTACTCTTTTACAGATGAGGAAACAAGAAGTTATATGGTCTAACTGTTGACAAGATGGTATTGGGACCTAAGTCTTGCTTAGCTCCAAATAAATTTTTACTTTTATTTTCTTGACATTTAACTGTTTCCTTGTAATGAAGTATAGTGATGAGGTAAATGATTAGAATTATTGTGCTTACTTTTCAAATAAGAAAATAGAAGCACAGAAAAGGCTAGCATTCAAGTGTAGTAGAAAGGCCTATTCTTTGATAATTTTCCTGTCTCTCTAAACATGAGTATCCAGCTTTATCAAGCTCTTTCCTGAAGTATCCTAGGGTGGTAGTACCAGGAGGTCAGTGGAAAACATTCTGAGTTTCCTGCCTGTGCTTGTACTTCAACCACAGAAATTATGCTTTTACTTTTTTTATGCATTGGACCTTAAAATTCTTTCAGGTGTTACCATCACTCTAATTTGGGAATAAAAATTTGGGCTTTTAGGTTTGGTTTGTTGCTTTACTTTTATTCTAGATGATGAGCTTATAAGTAAATCACCTCTCTTTTCCATTTTTCTGTGAAATGAGCTGACATTTTCCTGGAAGTAGTAAAAATTTTTAACAAGTTATGTAAGTGAATGTTGATCTTGAGTGTTTTTAATAAAACCATTCATTGGGTCACCTCTGCAAATAGTTATGATGAACTTTGTTGTGGTTGTTATTTTGTTTAGAGCATTTCATCAGTGGTATATTTGAGTCTGTGTAGATTTTCCTGTTCATTATTTTTGGTAAACTAAAGAAAATAAATTTATAGGATGAGGATTTTGATTGGGCTAGTGGGAAATTGTGATAGTTTGACATAGAACAACATTTTGTTTGCTGTTATGAAACCTAAAAAACTAAAGAAAGATCTATTATATATGGAAAGTCAGTCTAGATAACCTGTCAATGATTCTTTGTTTCTCAAATCATTGCTGAGGATTTTGTTGTTTTAGTAACTGGCCTAGTTCTCTTAGTATCTAACTTTATCAAACAGAGACTACAGCAGATGTCTAGGTTGCAGCAAATATTTTTGATAGTTCTGAAATGGAAAGTTGTAATTATCTGATCCAGACTGTTTTAGTCAGCTTTTTCACTGCTGTGACTAAAAGACCTAACCAGAACAACTTTAGAGGAGGAAAAGTTTGTATGAGGGCTCATGGTTTCAGAGACCTGAGTCCATTGACAGCTGGCTCCATTACTCAGGGCTTGAGGTGAGGCTGAACAACATGGCAGAGGAGAATGGTGGGGGGGGGGGGAGAGATTGATTGATTCCACTCTCTACATACAAAATATACACCCAATAGCCATGCCCCAAATGAACCACTTCTTCCTGCCACACCCCCCTGCCTCCAGTCAATCCCATCAGGGATTAATTCACTGATTAGGTTAAGGCTATAACCCAGTCATTTCTCCTTCAAACCTTCTTGCATTGTCTCACATGTGAGCTTTTGGGGGACACCACATCTAAACCATAACACAGACCTACAGTCTAATCCTGTTTTTACCAAACTGCTTTCTCTACAAGTGTTCCTCTAAACAACTGGCTTCATATAGCCATGCTTATCAATATCCTCGCACATGTGACTGCTGTTATCGTTCTTCAGAACTCAGATGAGGCACATAATTCACCAAGAGCAGTGAGTCATGCTGCATCTTGTTTTCATAGAATCACCAAAGTGTAAGCGTATGCCAGTGTTCACTTTGGGGCTAGTTTTCCCTAGAAAACAAGGAGATCAGTGAGATGCTAAATTGCAAATTTATGTGACAAACAACTGAAAACAAGGCCATGGGTGAAAGCAGCCAAGCTCTTAGATGTTGTGCATGTCGAAACGGGAACAAAGATTTTAATGCAAGTTCAATTTTCTTCAAATATGGATTCCAGTATTAATTGAGGTATGCAGCTCACTCACAGCCTTGGGTGTGGTCCCTGAACACAGCTGCTACTTTGATCTTTAATTATTATATTTTATTGCCATGTATGACTGGGCCTTTAGGTTATAACTAGTGATGCCAATGAAAGAAAGAGACATGTTGGATATATAGAAACGTGTTTTGGGCAGAGTGCAGTGATGTATGCCTATAAGCCCAGCTACTTGGGGGGCTGAGGCAGGAGGATCATAAAATAGCCTTAAAAAATTGGAGGACATATACCTCAGTGGTAGAGTGCCTTTGAATTCAATCCTTAGTTCTGCCTCCCCCAGAAAAAAGAAGCATACAGCGTTTGCTGTTTGGGTCATCATAACTTTTTTGTTCATGAAACTGTAATTGTTTGAAGTACTTTTGTAGAAAAATTTTATGTGCTAAATTTCTTCATGGGGATTGGAAACAAAACTTCTTCTGGCCAGTCGATAATTTGTTATCTCTGTAGACTCCATCACCAGTCTCTCTGCTGTTTGCAGAGGTGTCCACGGCTCACACTGCCCTCTAAACATTGCCTCTGAGGGAACGATGCACATAAATTTCTTTTTAATGGATGACCTTGGCTGACAAATGTTTTTAGGAAACTGTTTATTTTAAAATTACCTTCCCAACAAACCATAAACACTTGGATGTTACTTCATGTTTTTTCATTGAAAACATACTACATTGGGCTGGAGTTCTAACTCAGTGGTAGAGCGATTGCCTAGCATGTGTGAGGCACTGGGTTCGATCCTAGCACCACATAAGAACAAATAAAGGCATTGAGTCCATATACAACTAAAGAAAATTTTAAAAAAGAAGAAATGAAAACATACTATGTTGTAAATGGAGTTTCAAAAGTAGAGGTTCACATAATTGTATGCCATGATTAGCCTCGGTGCCAACCTTTTACCTAGGATTCAATGAAGGATCTGAGGAGAATACAAAAAGGAAAAGTCGTAGAATCACCTTGGATGTTCAACATTTAACTGCTTTCTCCTCTAACATTATAAAAACTAATGTAGCCATCAGCAAACCCTAGACTGCTGCTAGTGGAAACTGTTTAGAACACAGTGAACTTCACTTTCACTCTGGGGCCTTTGAGGTGGTTTTTATGTATTACAGATGACTTGGAACTGAGTTATCCCATTTCCCATTTCTGCCCATTATTATGGTGGACAAGAACTGACATTTTCTGAATTAAGACTAATGATGTGGCTTTTAGAAAACTTTATTTATTTTTTTAGTGTTAATTTTAGACTTCTCTCATAAAAGCCTGGATCCTGAAAGAAAATTATACCTGCTGGTTGTGTTCAGTTTTTTGGATCATGGAGGGTGATAAATATCATAGCTGACACTATGAGAATATCTATTTATATGGCAAGTACTATTCCAAGCCCCTTAACAATTGTTCATTTAGTTTTCACATTAACCCTAAGGTAGGTAGATACGGTTATTCCCCTCTTATAGGAAACAGAGAGAGGTTATGTAACTTGTCCTAGGTTGAACAGCTAGTAAACGGAGGAGCTAGGATTAGAATCTGGGCAATCAAATCTTAATTGAGTGGGATGCTCATCATTTTTAGGGTCTGTTAACTGTTTACCAAATCAACCAGGCTGACTTGGGTGCTTTAAAAAATTTACCCACAGTTTGCCTGTTTTTAAAGCCAATGTTAGTGTCAGGTTTATTTGCCAGTCTGTTCTAGTTTTTCCCACATTGTCATAAATTATACATTATTGAGAGAAATAAATAATTGGCAAATATAGACAGGTTTTCAGAATGAAAAAGAGCAGTGTATGGTCCAGTCTCTGCAGAGGTGGTGGTATTAATGTCACTGTGAGCTTGAGGTAACCTTGTGGGCCAGTTGATCTAGGCCTTCCCTGACACAAGAAGCCCTGAGGAAGCAACACATCTCCTATGAGGCATCACCATTGGACAGACGTTCCAGTTAGTTAGCTCCAGTGTGGAGAAGGTTCCTTGAGTTAGAAATTAAGTCACTATTCAGCAAGAACATTTTATCAAAGCCACTGAAAGAGTTAAAAATCAAAACAGGTGAGAAAAGAATCATTATCCTGAATAAGGAAGTTTAATACCAGAGTTACATAAACACATTCATTTATTTTTAAAGTTTTTTTTAAAACATACTCATTTTTTTTGTTTTCTTTAGATACACATGATAGTAGAGTGTATTTTGACATATTATACATACATGGATTATGACTTATTCTAATCAGGATCCCATTCTTGTGGTTATACATGATGTGGAGTTTTACTGGTAATGTATTCATATATGAACAAATATGGGAAAGTTACGTCTGATTCATTCTACTGTCTTTCCTATTCCCATTCCCCCTCCTTTCTCCTCATTCCCCTTTGTCTAATCCAGTGAACTTCTATCCTCCCCCCGGCCATTATGTGTCAGCATCCACATATCAGAGAGAACATTTGGCCTTTATTTTGGGGGGATTGTCTTATGTCAGTTAGCGTGATAGTCTCCAGTTCTATCCATTTACTGGCAAATGCCATAATTTCATTTTTCTTTATGACTGAGTAATATTCCATTGTATATGAACCACATTTTCTTTACCTGTTCATCTTTTATAGGGCACCTAGGTTGGTTCCATAGTTCAGCTATTGTGAATTGAGCTGCTATGAACATTGATGAGGCAATGTCACTATAGTATGCTGATTTTAAGTCCTTTGGATATACACCAAGGAGTGGAATAACTGGTTAAATGGTGGTTTCATTCTAAGTTTCCTGAGGAATCTCCATACTGTTTTCCAGAGTGGTTGCAACAGTTTGCATTACAACCAGCAATGTATGAGTGAACCTTTTTCCCCACATCCTTGCCAACATTTATTAATTGTATTGTTGATCATTGCCATTCTGTCAAGGTTTATTTTTGAGAAAAGATCACATTGTAGAACACAGTATGTTGTGTTTTTTTCTTTCTATGCACTAAGTTATCTTGTGAGGTCTCAGATACTTCTATGAATTTCATAGAGAGGAAATTAATATGATTCCCATGCTCTTCAAGGTGGCATCATTTTATCACATGAATATTTAGAGCACATGTTAGGAAAAATATCAGATTAGAGATGATATTTTTCTTCTGTAAAAGAATCTAGTACATTTCAGATTATTGACCATAAGAGTTAGCACATAATTATTGGACTTTTCTATATTTTCATTCATTGTTGGGGAAATCTCCATTATCTCGTTTAGTTTGGGGGTTTTTCTTTGTTTGTTTATTTTGTTTTGGCATAGGGAATTGCACCTAGAGGCATTTTACTACTGAACTAAATCGCCAGCCCTTTTCATTTTTTATTTTGATACTAGGTCTTACTAAATTGTTTAGAGTCTTGCTAAGTTGCTGAGGTTGGTCTTGAACTTGTGATCCTCCTGCCCTAGCCTCCTGAGTTGCTAGGATTACAGTTGTTTGCCACCATGCCCAGCTCTACTTCAGTGTCATAAGCAAGTTCCTGTGGATGAGAGACATGTCCTGGTCAGAACTTTGTGTTAATTATTATTATTGTTGCTAGATTTGTTTATTTTGTGCCTTTGAGGATATTACTGCATATATCACTTTTCAAAAGTTAAAGTGGTTTACTGTTGTTTTACTAGTGCCCAGTTTCAGTACAATTCAATGGTCATTGTATATGACCTGTTAGCCAGCTTTCCTGTTTATTAAATGATCTATGTAGCCTCTACATCTTTCTGAGCTCTCTGACTTTGAGTCCAGATTATCACACAGTGTTTATCACACTGAGGTTACATATTCAGTTTAAAGGGTTAGGACCAGCATTCCAACTCCCCTATCCTGTTTATTTTTGTTTTGTAAATGTATTGGACTAGAACAGAATATATTTTCATGGGTTGAATATAAAAATGTGTATTTTATTGGTTCACATTTGTACTGGGTAGAGCATGGTATAAATATATTTCTGACTGTACATTGTGATAAAAAAGTTTTAAAGTGGTTTTCTAGGACATCGCTACTCAATTTGTTGGCACTGGACCAGTCCCAGTATGATGTTTGTTCCTGATCTGCAATGAGATAAGTACTAAAATTGAGAGTAAGCATTTAGAAACTTTGGTAGCAGTTTGACATTGCCAGTTTTTAAGCTTTTGGTAGAGGATTTGTCCGTTGAACTGGTGTAGACCAGTTAGGGTTTTGAACTTCATGGTGAGTCACATATGTTATAAGTAGTGTAATACTAATTGTTCTTTTAGGTCACTTCCTAATAGATTCATGCAGTGGTGGAGAGAAGGTACATTTAATTTTCAGAGGATAAAGAGCTTATCTTTTGGTGAATTAGGCATCATGTGTTCCTAATTTTCTGTAGTTTCAGATTTTCTATCTGTAATGTAGAAAAGGTATTAGAATGAACAATGTATTTTTGTTTTATATGACTCCTTTGTGAAAAGAAGAGATACTAATACTTTATTAATATTAAAAAGCTTTGGGGGCTGGGATTGTAGCTCAGTGGTAGAGCGCTTGCCTCGCATGTGTGAAGCACTGGGTTCAATCCTCAGCACCACATAAAAATAAATAAAATAAAGATATTGTGTCCATCTACAACTAAAAAAAAATTTTTTTAAAAAGCTTTGGAATTTTAATTTATCCTAAATTTTATAAAATATATTAAGTTATCAATTAGATATACAAGTAATGCTAACTTCTTTTATAAATAATACAATTTCTGTGAGAAAAATAAAGTTTCTTAAGTGAAACACTTGAATGAGTTTTTTTTTTCTCTATAATGGTATAAATGTGAAGTAAATCACAAATAACAGAACTTTTAAAAATAAACATTTGAAAATTTAGCTGACTTTAAAATTTCTATTATTGGATTTATGTATTATTATCACTTTTGAACTAATTTGAGATTCAGTAATGAGGGCAAGATTCTACTTATTAACCAACAAATGTGAAATTAAGAGCTCTCCTAGAAATTATTATACAAGGGTAGACCTAGCCTGTATATGGCTAGAAAAGCCACTTTTGATCATAAACTTTTAAGTTCTTTGACTAAATACGTCTAGATTTTTAAAAAGTCTAAACTTACCTGAAAAATTTTAATGTTAAATAACTGGGAAAACTATGTTGAAAGTATGAATGAAGTTTTCATTTCATGTATTCTCCACAAGACATGGCAGACTGACTTTGTATTCCTAATAAGACTGTTGAATCATGGAATTTTATTGAAATACCTAAAAATACCCTATTTATAAAAAACAAAAAACCTTGTAACTTAATGTTTTTAGCCAAGACAAGAATAGAAAAAGAGAGAGAAAGATGCCTGGAACAAGTTAACTGACAAAATTCTGCCTGCAGTATTAGCGTAATACAGGGTACATACAAATGTGAACCACAAAAAGCATATCTCACACTTTAAAAAGATCAGGAACAGTTAGGTATTTTGTTAATTTCTGTTTGTATTTTGGGTATTATGATATATTTTAAGTTGGCAATTTTAATCCTTTTCCTTTTTAGTTAATAAGTAAGTTCATATAGTTCAAAGCGTATATAAACTAATTTATTGTTTAGTACTGAAATTTAGGCTTAACTTTTTCTAATGAAATATTGTGCTAAAAGAGATACTTTTCTATTTCATTCATAAAGGAAGACAAATCCTTACAAAGATCTATGTGTCTTAAATGTTCTGTCTCCCTATTGTCTCTAGCTTTTTCTCTTGCTGCTCCCTAGTCAAGATTCCTAGAACCATTCTAGTCCCAATGCCACATTCCTGCCTTACGGACTTTACAGTGTCATGGTTTGGGCATGAGATGTCCCCCACAAGTTCCTGCACTAATTCAGGAATACTCTGAGGTAAAAGGATTAAAATATGAGAGCTGTAAGCTAATCAGTCCATCCTACTTTGAATGGACTAACTGGGTGGTAACTCTGTAGACAGGTAGGATGTGGCTGGAGGAGGTAGGTCACAAGGAGTATATGCCTTAGAAGGGTTCATCTTCCCCGCGGCCCCTTTCTCTTTCTCTCTCTCTGCTTCCTAGCTACTGTGAGGTGAACAGTTTTCCTCTGCCATGCCCTTCTGCCATGATGTTATGCTTTATCTGGGACCCAGAGCAATGGAGCTAGCTGACCATGGACTAAACCTCTGAAACCATGAGCCCAAATGAACTTTTCCTCCTTTTAGTTGTTCTTTTCAGGTATTTTGGTCACAGTAATGAAAAATTGACTAATAAAATATTGACTTTTTAGTCTGCCTAGAATTCTTTACTTCAGGTTTCTGTTCACATTTCACCTTGTTATTATTGGTCTTCTCTTACTCCTTTTTATAAAACTGTGTGTCCTGGCTAGGTGCGGTGGCTCACACCTGTGATCCCAGTGGCTCAGGAGGCTGAGGCAAGAGGATCACAAGTTCACACCAGTTCAAAGCCAGTCTCAGCAACCTAATGAAGCCTTAAGGAACTCAGTGAGACCCCGTCTCCTACTAAAATACAGAAAAAGGCTGGGGGATGTGGCTCAGTGGTGAAGTGCCCCTGGGTTCAATCCCTGGTACCAAAACAACACAAAACAAAACCCCTCAAAACACAAAAACCAGTGTGTCCTGACCCCTCTCTTGTTTTAGTATATACTGTTAGCTTTGCATTGCTGTGACAAAATACTTGAGATAAACAACTTAGAAGGATGGGAAGTTTATTTTGGCCCACAGTTTCACAGATTTCAGTGCATGGTGATCTGGCATTGTTGCTTTTGAGCATGTGGTGAGACAGAACATCATGGCAAGGAGCAGGTGATGGAAAAGCTGCTCTCCCATGATGACCAGGAAGTCAAAAGAGAGGAGGGACTGGGGTTCCAATAGCTTCTTCGAGGACACACCCTCATTGCCTAACATCCTTCTCCTAAGCTCTATCTTTAAAAAGTCACACTACATCCCAGTAGAGCCATCAGCTGGGGACTAAGCCTTGAACACATGAGCCTTTAGTGGGGACATTTCAGGTCCAAACTAGAATATACTCCATAACACTTATCACCACATAATTTTTTTTCCGCCTTTTACATGGTGCTGGGGATTAAACCCAGGATCTCATGCATGCTAGGCAATCATTCTACCCTGAGCTACATTCCCAGCCCACCATGTGACATATTTTGCTTGCTTCTTTTTTGTTTGCCTTTCTTAAGTACATGTAAGCACTTTCAAAGGAGGGATTTTGTGTTTTATTTTTTACTGTTACCTCACCTCCTGAAATAGAGCCTGCTCCATCAGCAATTCAATAAATATTTGTGGAATTAATTAATAAATTCATGAAATTAATTTAGAAAAAGACATAACAGAGGTTTTCCTTGAACTTAAAATGACTCTGGTATAATAACTATCAGTCATGAATGATAAGGTAATATCATTGTTTAAATATAAATAATTATGTTTAAATAATTATGGTAAAGTAGAAGGCCATTCTAATCATAACAGATCTGGTGGTTAACAGGAACTAGATTCTGACCATAATATAAAGTTGTTTGTTTATGAAAATACAGCCTGATTAAACAATAATTACATGCTGTAACAAATGTGTTATGCAGTGATTATGCACATATTATGTGAATATGTAGTCAAAATCAAATTGTACAGGAACTATTATGGTCATTTCTGTAATCAAAATGCTCAGTATATACCACCCCCTGCATCACTGGGCATACTTCAGTTCAAAAATCTGATTAATTTTGAGTTTTTGGTAGCAAGTAGCCATAGTTGTGATGGAGACTGTGATGTCAGTTCCTTTATTTGCTCAAGACCATGAGGATGAGGATGTATAAACATGAGATTCTTGATCCATACCCACAAGATCACATGATGAACTTTGGGATCCACATGGCTACTAATCTTAGAAGCTGGTTGCTATCTTGAGCACAGTACCCAGTTTGACACCATAGAAGATATTCACTAAGAAACTTCTAGTCCCATCCTGCTGGAAAATTAAGTTATTAGAGAATTTCAGTTGCTATAGGGAAAAAAATGTACTTCTCTGGAAAACTAAGGATTGAACTGAAACCTATATTTGTTTTTGAATCTTTTTATTAAGCTTCAACTGGAAATTTTCTGAAAAACTTAAACTCTTATTTATGTAAATATTGTTTAAACTGTAAAATGTACACTAGATACATATACAGTCTGTCCATTAACATGGACATATATGTGTGTATATGATACAATATTTTGTGTTAACATAAATTACATCAAAGATGACATTCCATAAATTCATTTTCAATCACATTATTGCATAAATTATTCTATTTGAATCACACTATTGTGACTGAAAATGAATGGATATGGTTAATTGAAAGTTAATAGTTATTCACTGGTTAAAATCATCACTCTCTGAAGTCCTTTACCAGAGTTTGATATTACGACTTTCACTTTGTTTGATGTTATTCCTTAAAAAAGTAATAGCATCTGGAAGACTTGGGTTCACATTGTGGTTCTACCACTTTTAAATTCTAATTTGTGATCATATTACTTAGCCTATTTGAGTTTCTGATTCCTCTATTTAAAATTAAAACAATTCTACTTCCTCAGGAAGAATAATTTATGTAATAAGCTAAGTGAAATTGGCATTGGTAAGTGCTCAATAAATGATATTTTCTTCTCATCTCTAGATTTTTTTTGCTGTTTTGAAATTTATCCTAGTAGATAATGTAATTGGAACTGTATATAATCAGAAACGGAATAATTTCCAGAGCTCCAAGGTCCAGTAGTCTACATAGACAGTCTTCTGCATCAACATTTGTCACTGCTCACATTCTGCTAAGCTATGTTACATACCTGACTTCATTCCCCTCAAAGCAGTTCTGCAAGAGAGGCGGTACCATTCTCATTATGTTGACAAAGAAACTGTACAGTACCTAATTTCTTTTGTTGGTAACCTAGGTTTGCAATCTTCATTTAGCTATTTATCCCATTTCTCAAAGAACTACTCAGTATCAATGAAGAGCTTGATAAGAGAAAGCTTAGATATGAAAAGCAAGATCTTTTTGTCTCTTGAGGGTTCTCAGCTTTTCCTAAAAGGAAGAAAAATTAAGAAGATAGACTTCAGATTATGTATTATCTGGTGAATACCGCTTTTATCCTGTATGTGATGCTTAGCTCGCCTTTGATCTTACCAAGGTTTTCCTGAAGCAGTTAACTTTATATTTGCTGCTGAATTGTGCATAAATATAGTTACAGATATCATTTATTATTGATACTTACTCTCCTAATATGAACCATATTCATTTTAGGAGCACTGTAGTAGTGTCACAATAGAGCAGTAAAATGTAGAAATATAAATGGAACTCTGTTTCACAGGCATATCATTTGCTTTTCAAATCCTGTTACTTTCATATTGGTATTGAGGTGCTATGTGAATAAACATATTGTTTTTTTCCTACCTGATTACAATTAGAATAGAAGATATATTAAGTGGAAGTTCTTACTTATCATTGGTACCCAAAGGAAGATGTAAAACTAGTAGATTTTCATGGAATATAATTCTGTTATACTTTGCTTGTTATTGTCAGTTTTAAAGATTATTAAAGTCTGTGGCTGATAAGAAATAAAGTGTAGAGTTTGAATGGGAAAGAGGGGAATTATACTTGTCAGCCTCTGCTCTTTCATGAAAATGCATGATACGAGCCTGGCATGGTGCATGCCTGTAATTCTATATATTTGGGAAGCTGAGGCAGAAGGATCACAAGTTTGAGGCCAGCCTTAGCACTTTAGCAAGACCCTGTCTCAAAATAAAAAATAAAAATGGCTGAGAATAAAATAAGAATGGCTAAATAGTAGAAAAATCCTGGATTCAGTCACCAGTAAAGAGAGCCAAAGAGGGAAAAAGAAGGGGATGGGAAAGAGGGGAAGAGAAGAGATGAAAGAATGAAAACCTGGTAAATCTGTACTTGTTCTTTTAGAGTTTTTTAAAAAAATTACATTACTAATAGTCTCATTTATATTATATGGGAACAGAAGATGAGAGCCATTTAGTAATCTCGTAGCAAATAAGCTGATGTGCTGAGTAGCAGAGTTAAAAATAGGGCTTAAAATGTTTTCCTAATCCAATAATATCTGTTCCTTCACTCAAGTTTGGAATCAGCACCGTGCAGTGTGAATTTCATTTGAATGCGTGGTTTGGAAGTCTAGATGTTTCATTCACTTGCAAGCAGTGAAAAAGTTTGAAATAAAGGAGGTCAGAGGAACTGAAAAGTGGTATCTTATAACACAGAAGGAATAACGGAAATTTAACTCTTATTTCCTGTACTTATGGATGCCTGAATATATTGTACAGGACTTTTCATTGTACAGGAATATTTGTGAGGCTTAGAGACCAAAGGAGCTGTGGTTCTATAGGTCTACTTTCTAGAAGGTTTGTTATAATCTAAATTACAAAATGATCTAAACCAGAGGTTGGTAAACTATGGCTTATAGACCAAATCTTGCCTACCACCTGTTTTTATGAATTAAGTTTTATTGGAACATGACCATCTTATTCATTTAGGTTTTGTCTGCATCTTCTTTCCACAGTGGCAGAAACTGAGTAGTTGAATTAGAGATCATGTGGCTCACAAAGCCTAAAATATTTACTGTCTGGCCATTTACAGTAAATTTTGTCATTTCTTTACAATGGGACATATAAAGTACATTCTTTATATAAAATCCTTTATTGAAATGATATTTTCACAATAATGGAATTTTATTAATAGTAAAACTGAATTATTATGAAATCTGAAATTCCTTTTACTTAACCTTGAGCATGTCTATCATATATTATTTTTGATATTCATTCTTGATATGAAAAATTTTAAATACCAGTTAGGAAAATGCTGTTTTCCCCCTTATGTTTTGAGTGTAGACATGAGGCACAATGGATAGATGGAATATTTTCCCCTCATGAAATATTCTTGTGGAAATAAATGTGGAGTAAAAAAATAAATTTCTTCCCCCTGAAATCAAGTAAATATTGTGAATTTTTGCACAAAATTTAAAGATCATTTTAAGAAAGATTTACAGAAATAAATGATAGAATATAGAAAATACATTCTCTTTTTAAAATATTTTAAAAATATTTTTTAGTTGTAGATGGACACAAAACTTTATTTTTATGTGGTGTTGAAGATTGAACCCAGTGCCTCAGGCATGCGAGGCAAGCACTCTACCACTGAGCTACAATCTCAGCCCCTTTTAAATACTTATTCTTAATGTAATAGGTTTTTTTGTTTTTGGGTTTTTTTTTTTTATAAATATACCTAAGGACAACGATTGATGCATCTTTTTTGGAATATTCTAGAAGATTTAGGCCTTGACCAACTCCGGTTATGTGGAATATCACCAGATCAATTTGAGGGATACCCCAGTTAATTTTTAAAATCCCCCGCCCCATTCACATTGAGTAGCATGATGTTTTAGTTGATTCTCATTTTTCCATGAAGCTAGTCTCTATAATTTTGGATTCTTTGAAGAGTGCTTGTACCCATATACATTTTTCTACAAAATGACCACGCCCTTATTGAGAGATTAGAAGAGAGGGTATCACTGGAAAACCTTTTTGCTTGGGTTGATTCATATCTTTAAAATGGAAGAAATTTGTTTTGTGTTGAAGAATGAAGTCTTTGAATAAGCCTTGGGATAATAAGTCTCCCACTCCTAACTAGATGAATGACTTTTAAAGCTCTTTTACCCTCTTATATTTCAGTTTCTCATCTGTAAAGTGAGAGACTAACACTTACATTACAGGATTATTAGGAATAAAATTGTTTTTATAAATTTAAGGTAGCGGTTATTTATTTATTTTTAGTCTACAATTCTTTTTATGCTATTTAAATTAGCTTGAATTGCCACCTTGCAAAATAGTTTGTTTCTGAGAGATTTTCAAGTATATAGGCATTAACTATTTAAATTTTACAGTTAAAGTAGTCAGGGTAATATCACTTACTCTCTCTTGTGTTACTATAATTGTTTTCATAGCATGTATATCATATGCAGCTATCTTATTTATTGACATTGTCTGCTTCCTATGTTAGAATGTAGATTCTAGTCAGGGACTTTGATTTTTTACCACTGTATTTCTAATTCCTGGAACAGTGCTTAAAGCTCAATAAATACTTGATGGATGGACAGATGAAAAGATGATCTCAAGTGGGAGATGTCAAGCAACATAAAACTGTCACCAGTACTGGTTATTTAAGTTGATCAGTATTCAGTCTGCAGTCATAGAAAATAAAGCAATGTCCCATGAGTGGAAGAAATATTTATTAAGGACCTAGAATTGTTTGCTATGAGATTGATGTATTTAGGGAAAATGGTGGACATTGGAGTTAAACTTACTAGTGATCAAAGTTATTCAACACTGCTAAGTTTTTCCTTTTGGATCCCAAACACCATATTATATATAAGGCCCTTAATTCACTGTTGAACTCATAATAGGATCCCAGTAAATGATAGTTGTATTGCCAACTCTGATGCTTTTGTTATTTATAATAATGGCAGATACTTATTTAACCCTTTAGAATTTAACCTAATGCTCCCCTTCCCTGTCCTCTTCCTTGAAAATCCTATAGCTTTTTGGATCAGGGAGCTCAGTAGAACTAGCTAACTTCTTCCTTTCCCCCTAATTTTTTTTGCATCTATCCATGAGCTCCTTAGCTTGATTTATAACTGGTTAATGAAAAGTTCTTTTCAAACTTTCATCTGCTTTGGCCACCTGAAAAGGATCATTACAACAGAAACACTCATCCTTATGTAAAGAAGTACTTATCAACTGCCTATTGTGAATATGTCAGAGCCACACCTGATTTAAAAGTGGAGCCACAAGCACAGGGTACCCCAGGTACTCAGGTGGGTGAGAGCAGTTGCCCTGCTTCTGTCCTCTTCCCTTCTTTCTCTCTTCAAAAAGCCTATCCAACCTTGGATTGTTTCTTTCTCTCACTAGGGGGAAAAATCTACTCTACTAGTTCCTACAGTAAGATGCAAAAAGTCAGAGCAAAAGTAAGAGTGTGTGGTGTGTGTGTGTGTTGAGTGCAGCCTTTGATAAGCTAAAAGCTGTTATTTTTAGGAAATATATAGGAAATGTAATTGATAGGAAATTTATATTTATAGGAAATATAATATTTACATATTTCATTTGGAAGAAATACAATATTTACATATTTTTAAGTCATTTTGAGAAAAAATATCACTGAAATGTTGCCACAAGTGATCTAAAAGTTTAGGGTTTGAGATTTGGGAATAGAAGAATGAATGAAAGTACAATAAAGTGTGAAGAAATTGTTTAAAGAGACATCCCTCTGACTCTAGAGTGCTCACTTTTTCCCCCCTGGAGTTTCTTTGTTATTGCAAATTGACAACTTTGCAATTAAAGTGATTAATGATGTGCTCTAGTGTTTATGGATCCTAAGGTCAGTGGGCCCAAAGATGGCTATGCTGTGGGAAACTTAAATAGAGCTCATCTCATAGAAGAGCTTTTCTCACCTCCTCTTTTCTGTATGCCTGTTCACAAGTTTAATATATGAAATGTGGTTGAAGGAGTCGCCAAGACAGTGAGCAGTGTGAATAATTTTATCAGCCTGGTTCTATTGCCTAATTCCTCATTCTTAAACACTACTATGAAAATTTATTCATGTTTTTTTTTATTAACTAAATGATATGTTATTTTGTGAAGCAGTGTTAGAAAAATGTATGCATTGGTTAAAAGCATACTTTAAGTATAGCATCATTTGTTGGGTGTTTGTAAGGTGAAGTTTTGCTTGATTCTTTTGAATCTAATTCATGGTAGAGATATTGCTAATTTATGACCTTTTCCCTATTCATTATTTTAACTAGGACATCACATTTCTAATTTTTAATAAATCTGTCATAAATCAGAACTCCTTTCAACTGTTCAGCTAGAAGCTCTGACACTGGTTGTAATGAATCAGGGATTTTTATTTTGGATACTGTTTTTATAAGAACCAATCAACTTTCAAATAGATTGTTTGAGCCACACTGAGGGCTTTGTTCTTTGAATTCCACAAGCCAAGGGTGGGACTGAGCTAAGGCACTCGTATCTCACCATCATGGCCTACTCCTGTACGGTGGCTTCACACCAAGGGGAGAGAGAACAATAAGCAAATTGTTGAGCTCATGGCACTAAGCCATTGCTAGCACTCGGGTGGTTTGAAATTCACACACTACAAAAAAGTGACTTGTGATGATTACTGTGGTTCAAAGGGGAGATATATTATCTCATTATGAATGAAGAGAAAAATGTAGGAATAATTTTTTTGTAATTACTCCTCAGTTTTTAACCATTCACTTATTTAAATATCTTTGAAAAATAGTTTTTTTCATGGAATCTGTGACATTTTCTAGAAGAGCACTTTCTTGATAATATTTGTCTAAAGAAAAAAAGATAATTATAATTAATTTAATTTTGAAAAATACTTTTTTCTTATTCTTTTTTTTAATTTTTTTTAGTTGTAGATGGACACAATATCTTTATTTTATTTATTTATTTTTATGTGGTGCTGAGGATTGAACCCAGTGCCTCATGCATGCGAGGCAAATGCTCCGCCACTGACCTACAATCCCAGCCCCTTTTTTCTTATTCTTATGTTAGAATTTTCTCCCTGGACTCTATTGAAAATAGATATATTCCAGTTTGATGAAAGAAATAGAATTTACTTCCTTAAACTCTGGTTAAATTATGCTCATAGGCTTTCAGCCTCTTATTAAACATAAAGAGGGCTGGGATTGTAGCTCAGCGGTAGAGCGCTTGCCTTGCATGCGTGAGGCCCTGGGTTCGATCCTCAGCACCATGTACAAAGCAATAAAATAAAGACATTGTGTCCATCTACAACTAAAAAAATATTAAAAAAAAAACATAAAGAAAGCAGTAGTTTCATTAAAAAAGATAATTTGTAAACAAAAAAATTTGAGAATTTTAAGGACTGTAATATTTCTTTCTTTTAAATTTAGCCACTGTGGGAGACTCAAGTAAACATTTCAGACTATACAGAGACTTGCTCCTTGGTTAAATATTTCTTTAAAATAGTCTTTCCCAGAGGGCCACTTCTCCCAACTCCAATCTTGAGAAATGTTTCTTAAATAATGAGTTCTTCTTCAAAGTGTATGGGCAACAATCCTGCTCTTCTTTCAAGCATTTAGAGGCTTTGAAGAAGTTTAGCAGCTAAGATACTGTGTAACTTTTAACTCCATGTTTTCCAGCTATCTTTGATAACAGAACATGTTTATGTGTGTGTTTTGTTTTTTAGAAAGTAGTTTTCCATGAAATATGCTTTGAGAAATAGTTTTCCTAATTATAAAAAGTAGTACATGGACTGGGGTTATGGCTCAGTGGTAGAGTGCTCGTCTCTCATGTGTGAGGCCCTGGGTTCAATCCTCAGCACCACATAAAGATAAATAAAGTAAAGGTATAGTATCCACCTACAACTAAAACAAAATTTTAAAAAAGAGTAGCACATGTACATTGTGTAAGATATCAATTAGAGAGACCCTCTTCTACAATATTTGTATGTTTCCATCTACTTATCATCCTATATATGCTTGGTATCTCATAAAGGAAACATTTTATCATGCAATGAAGAATTCTTTTTAAGAATGATTTTAATTGTTGTATGTTTCATTGTATGGTTATATTACAATTAGCCATTTTCCTGTTGTGTATTTGTTTGTTCCTAATTTTGCATTATTATAAATTATGCTGAAGTACACAAATATCTTCATGCATAAAATCTTTTTTGTACTTCATATTATTACCTTATGACAGATTCCATAAAGTTGATGGTTGTGCCACAAGATGTGAGTTTTCTTTAGGGTTTTTAGAAAATAAATACCAAAGTATTTTCTAAAAGATTTACATAGGTCTCCCAGTAACATAAAGAAGTATTCTCACAAGCATTATATAATAATATTTTAAAAAAAATCTTTATACTATTGTAAGGAAAATGTGGCACATCTTTTTGTTCTGTTCTTTGATAAATAGTAACCTTTTTCTTTTTAAAACTAGTATCTTTGTTATTTATGTTTCATAGGTTTCATTTGTAATGTATTCTAAATTTCCTGAACCACAATAGTTTTCGTGTCATAAAAATGTGTAATTGTACTCATGTCTAAAATTTTTGTAGCCTACTGATCTTTTAAAATGTAGCTACTATATTATAGATTTTAGTATGTATTTTTAATGTGACTTAGCTTATATTTATGCCAAAAAGTAAAGCAACACACTAAGATGAAGACCATTTTAACTGAAGAGTTCAAACTTTTGCTGAAATTGTAAAATTCTATAAACATTCATACAGAAGTTTAACTGATTGACATGTAGGGAACTTGGGGCTAGGGATGTAGCTCAGTTGGTAGAGTGCTTGCACAAGGACCTGGGTTTAATCCCCAGCACCACACACACAAAAATAAATAAGTAAAAATTAAGGAATCTTTTCAGAATTTAATGATTCTATGACTCATTTGGTGGTTAATTTTTAAAACAAGATAACTAATTTTTATTATATCTAATGTTGACAATTTTATTTGACATTAAATTACATGCTCATACCCCCCTCCGGAAAAGATGTTTGTGTAATGGATTCAGTCCTGGGATTTTGAGAGCATGTTGCCCTTTCTTTCTCTGGCTGTCTTAATTCATGTTATTGCATTTGTGAAATTTTTTTTTATCAGGAACACAAATTGGGCACATATTCAAACTGCAGATTTAAATTTTTTGTGTGCATTCAAAATTTCAAACTATTTCTGTGGAACTTTATATAGTAAATTATGTTAGAACTCATTCTATGTGTTCTCAACAAAATACATTGATTAGATTCCAAATGTAATGAAACGAACCATTCTGGGGCATTATTGTTGTTTACACTCTTTAAATTACAGCTAATAGCTCTAAAAAATAAAGAAGTTTGTTTTCCTAAACATAGAATATGTGCATTTTATGTTTAAAGATCTAGCAACTGCTAAATATCATGTTCTTTTTTATCAATTGTTTTTATTTTTCTAGAAGTGCTCCATGTACTTTAAAATGTTCAGATGAAAATGAATACTGGCTTCTATGCTTTGGCAAACTTTCAGTAATGTCTTGGGTGGTTTTAATAAGTAAACCCTTTGCAATTACATCTTATTGTGAAATTTCAATGAAAGGAAGATTCCACTGTTCTGTACTTGAATTTGTTTCCTTTGCTTGTTATAATAACCCTTTCAGCTAAGAGAAATTGTCTGAGTACTCATGGAAAGTTGTGCAACTGCACAGGGTAGAACCTATTGCCATAACTGAATGTTAGCATCCATTGTGACCTTCCAGTAGGTTAGCCAATTGTTCAGTCAGTGCCTGCCCTAGCAAACCAAATTAGTAGTCATTGGAAAATTCAGTTGCTGCTAAATGTGTTGATCAGAGTTCATTGCTAGGTTATTCTCATGGAGATCCAATATTCTGTTCTAGTGTTTTTTAATTGTGACATATTGTCTTTATAAGTAAAATAATCTCTTGGTTTGTAGAATAAAATTATTATCACATAGTATTTACCAATTATGCTTACATTTCTTAAATTCTGCATCTTATGTCTTATCCTCAGACTGGTGTGATATGAGAAGAGTGTAATTGCTTCTGGCATATTAAATGTAACATGCACCTTAGCATTAAGTAAAGTATCCCAGGTTTTCCCAGTCATTGTGTTAATTGAATATAGCCAGTATATAGTAATATGTAACAACAGAGGGCTTCCATGACTTCCAAAGCAATTTACATGAACTTGAATTTTCTCATTTGAAAAATGAGGACAATAATACTTTTTACTTTCATTATTGTCATTATTATATAATTGCTCCAAACCAGTTGTTATTGTTCACACTAACCAAAATGTATATAGTGCCAGAAAACATGTTAAAAATAAAATTTCACTTGGAATTTGTAAATATTCAAGTTATATGCACGATTTTTGTCTCTTTCCTTTCTGCCTTCCAGACTCATTACTGATGACCTGTTACATGCCAGGCACTGTGCTAAGTTATAGATACAAATAACCCATACTTGTTGCCTTTACTAAAAGTATAGCCTAGTGGAAGAAATTGCTGTTTATTTTTTACAATAGTAAATACTTTAACTTGCACAAGCACTTAAGAATATAAATACCAGGGCTGGGGTGGTGGCTCAGTGGTAGAGCGCTTGCCTAGCATGCGTGAGGCACTGGGTTCGATCCTCGGCACCACATATAAATAAATAAAAAATAAAAGTCCATCAACAACTAAAAAAATAAAAAATAAAAAAAAATATAAATACCAAATACTCATTTAGTGATTCATTTCAACCTGAATATATTCAGTATTTTCAAAGACCCAATTAGAGCTAATACCTCTAAAAAACAAAGAAGTTTGTTTCCCTAGACATAGAATATGTGCATTTTATGCTCATAGATATTAGGAGAAAAGGCATACTGCTGGAGATTGAGATTCAGGTTAGATGGTTCAGGAACCTCTCAAGGATTAGGAAGTCATGTTTATACTTTACTTTTTAGTAGGGGGGAATAGCCTTAAGTTAGAGATTAAAAAAAAATTGGTGTGTTGGCAAAAATGGATGTTTGTCTCTCCTCATTTGAGTTTGTAATGAATCAGAACCTGCTAATCAGTACTTTGTATGTAAGGGTGTTGGGTTTTGCAGTGTTTGACTTACCATGTGCTATTTAGGAGATTGTGAATAGTCAAAAGTAGGAATTATGAAAATGTAAATTCTGATGATTTAGCATATCCAGGTATATCATAGTAAAAATTACACTCATAAGAAATTGTAGGTTTGCAAAAATTCATATATTTTTTTCTTCTTTTTTTTCCCCCAGAGCATCTGCAACACCCAAGCCTGAGCCAGCTTCTGTTCCAAAGGTGCGTTTCTAATCTAGCATCAGTAGGTTACCACATGATTGATCCTCCTGAGCCACTGTAATTTCTCTTTTTGTCTCAGGCCATACAGACATTTAATTTATAGTCTTAATACAGTTTTACTCATTTTCTTCCTTAAAAATAAAGAGGAAGCTGGGCATAGTGATGCATGCCTGTAATCCCAGCAACTCAGGAGACTGAGGCAGAAGAATCACAAGTTGAAAGGCAGCCTCAGCAAATTAACAAGACCCTGAGCAACTTAGACCCTTTTTCAAAATAAGAAATAAAAAAGGCTGGGAATGTGATTCAGTGGTAAAGTGCCCCTGTATTCAATCCCTGGTACCAAAAAAAGAAAAAGAAAAGGAAGAAGAGGAAAATAGAAATCCACACATGCAGAATTATCATTTGTAATTGTACCTTTATTATAAAACATTATTTCTGAGGCCAATACATTATTAATAATTTATATCCAATTTATATCCAAGAATTTATATTTTTCTTTTAATATGTACTTTTAATTCTATCTTTATTCATTTGTTTGCTAAGAAGAGTAAGTAGTTACTCAAAATATGTATCATAATAAATCTTTAATAACATCCATGAATTATATTTCGCAATATTCTTGGATTAGGTTGTGGAAAGTACCCTTTTTTCTCAAATACATTCTCAGATTTTCCCAAATCATTGTTCATGTACATTTGATTTATGTTTTTTGAGGTTTCTACCTCATTTTTTTTTTTTTGCATTTTCATTGAATTATTTGTTACATTGATTTGCTTTAGGCCTTAAGCTACTTATTTTTCTCAATTAGTTTTCTTGTTCTAAGATTAATTTAGATTAGCTTTTTTCTTAAAATTAAAGAGTTATCATTGTGTATTTTCTTAAAATTTTGATTATCTTTCTTTTGAGATGGGAAGGTAAATAGAGATTTATTCTGGAATGTTGTAGAGGCTTAATCTGATTTTTAAAAAGCATCAATAAATATGCTTTGGGATAAAGATGGACAAATTCTGGTAATCAGGAAGAATTGGTCTTTCTTACAAGTTATTTTTTCTTTGGCTGCTGGGAATGAGGAAATATCTAAGATCATTTTTTCCTCTTGAAACTATTAAATATTTATTTTGGAAAAGGGAAAGAATTTTATTCTATCTCTGAATCATATCTTAAAACAGAGAGAGAAACACGTGGATTACACAAGAAAGAAGACTTTGTTTTGTTCATTTGTTTAAGTTTTTTTCAAATTCTTTATTCAAGATAATTAGAATGTATATGTTTCTGCGTTAGATGAAACTTATCCCCCTTTTTTAAATGGAAGAGTTTGAAATGTGCTGCTTCTGCATGAATCAAGTAATTGTACTGTGGAAAGAAATCAAACATGTTTGAAAGATGGAATTATAATTGAGGCTCTGGTTATTTTAATATAAAACATTTCAGATAGCAATGTTTTGTTTATTATGGGGTATTTTAAAACTTCTCCTTTGTAAGATAGCTAAATTGATATTTAAATGGCCTTTATGCTTTTTAATGGTCTTCCTGCTCTGTTTACTAAATATTTTGGAATTCCCTTCATTTTTATAAATAAAAATATGCTTAGTGTAAGCCTCTGTGTTATGCATGTTGGGACCAGTTAGTGTGCATGTTATGCTATATCAAATAATTGTTTTTACTGGAAATGTGTAACATTTGAGCTGCTAACATGATTGTGTTTGTCTTTTTAAAAATCAGCCGTGCATTCTTTTCAGTGAATATGTTTGCATGTATTTGGTGTGTTTTTTGTGTATGTTTATTTTTATTTCACATAGGGAGAACCTAAAGAAGTAGTTAAACCTGTGCCCATTACATCTCCTGCTGTGTCCAAAGTCACTTCCACAACCAACATGGCCTACAATAAGGCACCACGGCCCTTTGGTTCTGTGTCTTCACCAAAAGTCACATCCATCCCATCACCATCGTCTGCCTTCACCCCAGCTCATGCAACCACTTCATCACATGCTTCCCCTCCACCTGTGACTGCTGTCACGCCTCCCCCATTCTCTGCATCTGGACTGCATGTTAATGCCAATCTTAGTGCTGACCAGTGTTCATCTGCACTGAACACTGGTAAAACTGCAGTTAATGTCCCACGGCAGCCCACAGTCACCAGCGTGTGTTCCGAGACTGCTCACGAGCTAGCAGAGGGACAGAGAAGAGGATCCCAGGGTGACATTAAACAGCAAAATGGGTAGGTGGCCAAGGGTGTTTTCTGTCTTATCAGAATTCTTCTTTTAGGTAATTTCCAAGAAACTCTTAATCTACCTCCCCTCTAGTCAGCTGTTATTTGAAGGAAGAAGGAGTTACGTTTGCTTCATTAACATATGGCCTTATATTACATATACACAACATTTTCTACAGAGCAATTATAGGTTAATCAAAACCTAATTATACATTTTGATGTGTTCTGAACCATGTAACATGGCTGTGTAACTCTTCCTCCAACTCCTGGCATAACATTGCGCAGCTGGCATTTATAATGCAAGGCAAATCTTGAATCTTTCTTTCTCAAATTTTCCATCCTTTTATTGCTCACCAAAAGCTTAAACAGTGTGATTATAATTGTTCTCAGCTTATGTATATCACCCTAAAGGAAAAGCAAATGAGGACTTTGTAAGAAGTCCTATCCCCCACAAAGTAGTCTAGAAAACAGAAAACAAATCAAATTTTAACTCGTGTCTATATGAAGGAATACATGGACCAATACTCTTTAAAGTAAATAGTACTGACAAAACAGCAAGTGATGTTTATATATTGTCAGAAGCATATATATAAGATTTTTCTAAAATGAGTGAAAAATGTAGTGGGCACTAGATATATGATGTTAGCAGAAGTGTTTGAAAATTCTTTCTTATAATTTTTCCTTCAGGATATATTTTTAAAAAGTCAAAGGTATTAACTCATTTGAACCCCATAGTTGTGATTTCAACAACCATAATTTATAATCATCGTATTTATTTATTTATTTATTTATTTATTTAGAGATCCAATGAAGGTACCTTAAGGCAAAGTCATTTACACAAAATTATTTTGATTTTATTTATTTGACAAAAATGTACATTAAAAGGAAAACAAAGGAAAATAATATGCATACATGATGGTTTTCACCCATGTTAGTTCCCAGGAAAATATAATTAAAATGATTGTGTGGATAGGTCCTTTCTGTTAGCTATAATCCCTTCTGAGAATGTTAATTCACATAATGAAGAGGCAGTGCCTTCTGCAGCACTGCTGCCATGGAAACTTGAGAACTTGAAAGAGAAAGTGGCAGGGTTCCAGGGTGCTGCTGAGAGTGCAGGAGCTCCGCAGGAACAGCTACTGGGCTGTACAGATGGCTTTATGGTTGAGGGTGGCTCCAAAGTTTTGATTTCTTCTTTAAAAGCAAACAGTAAGGAAAAGTAAGAAGGGGTCTTTAGTAACATCAGAGGCATAATAAAGATTTTTGTAAAATAAATGAATTTAAACCTATGGACATTAAATATATAATGTTTAGCAGAAGATTTTGAAAATTCACTCCTTATTTTTCCTTTTTGGGGGCACATTATTAACTCATTTGAACCCCATAGTCATAAAATTATGCATCTGTTTTCAACAAATTGTATGTTGAGGAAAACTAGTGTCTTTCAAAGAGTGTCATTTCTTCTTTCCTGTGAGGAAGAGGAACATGGTGTTGAGGTGTGTTTGGTTGTAATTTTTTTTTTTCTGTATGTCTATTTTAAGATAATAGATTTTGGAACAATCAGAGTAGATAACCTAAAAAGAAAGATGCTGCCTCTCAAATGCTAGTCCCACAAAGAAAATGAAATAGAAGTTTACTGTTTATTAAATTCCAGGTTCAGTAGGAAAAAAGCCCACTGAAGTCAGTGTCTTCACCGAAGTCTTTTCTCCTATCACATCTTGAAATTTATAAGAAAGACTTCTTAATAAAAAATTGTAGAAGTAAAAACCAGATTAAGAAAAGTATTGTATAAATTATACATTTTCCAGATTATGGAAAAGTATTGGATTTAAAACAGCTTAAATTTTGTGCTTAATTATAAAGTAACACAACTTTGATAGTTAAATTTGTAATGATTTAAAACATTATTTTTGAGCTGAAACAAGGCAGTGATATAGTTTCAGGGTCTTATATGAGCTTCTTAATCATTCAACAAGTGTTTATTAAGCACATGCCTGGCATTCAGCACTGTGCA
Source organism: Geosciurus inauris (assembly GCA_004024805.1). NCBI lineage: Eukaryota > Metazoa > Chordata > Mammalia > Rodentia > Sciuridae > Geosciurus > Geosciurus inauris. The sequence continues at coordinate 38,094 of PVHX01009002.1, read as the reverse complement.
AAATTTAGGAGAAAAGGGATTATTACATGTTTTATATCATTAACAAGCAAGTTTCTGCATTGCCTTTGCAAACTGGATGTGTTTAGAAATAGCTTGACCTCAAATGTCCAGACGTTAGGACAAGGAAAACTTGATTATTCTGAAAACAAAAGTGTGTTATCTGTGAAATTCACAGACAAATCTACAATACTTCTTCTCTCACTATGTTTAGATTAGAGAAATAAAAAATAAATCACGTCCTTTCTTAGTCATTGATTTGTCCTTTTGGAGAGTAGATGTTTGGGATATTGTCAAGTACTTTTATGCATAAGTTCTATTTCCCTGATATTTATTATGTTGGCAAAATAAAATTCTTATAACATTAAGAGTTGTTGCTTTTTATTAATTATTTCTTATTTTAGAAATAACATACCCATGACCAAATAGTTAAAAGTTCAGGAGTATATAGAGTTAAATGCCTGAGTTGTCTTTTTCCTTAAGGCGTCATGAAGACTGAGGTTTTGAAAGTGATTTAAGTGGCTAGCTAATTTGCCAGTTTGATAGACACCCTTCCCAAATTTGTATGGAATTGATAAACATTAGATACATAACAGAGCATTTCAATTAAGTGTCATTACTAAGAAATAATCAGCTAATCATCCTAATATTATGAAATCTAGAAATTACATTGCTATTTTGTAGAATATTTCTTAATAAAACTATGTAAACATTTCTATTCCTTCTTATAAGTAATAACAATTAAGGCACCTCAAAAAGTTTTAATCTTTTCTTCTGCATGTACACATTATTTGTCTTGGCATTCTGTTTTCTCTACTACTGTGCTTACTCTGAAGAGCAGAATGAGACCTTTTTATTTTCCAAAGCAGAAGGAAAGCTGTTTTATATCAGGTAGTAAACTAATTTCCCTTTTCCCTTTTCATTTGTCTTTGCATTATAATGTGCCACTGCTTTCTGAAGGTAAGTCTCTCTGGTATCCTATATTAATTTTAATGTTTTTGGACTGCAGTTTCTTCTAACAGTTCTTATATGGTGTTTTGAAGAACCTGGTGTTGAAATATACAAAAAATAAGGATGTAGTAGTAATATTTTAAAATGCTTTTATTTTTTCAGAAAACACACGTGACAAAGTTAGTATCCACATTACTGGAGAGGAAATATGGTGATTTATATATGAGTAAACAGCATGAATGCCCAATTTTTGCAAAATTAAATTAAATTTTGCAAAAGAGCTATAATTTAGAATAATTTCATATAGTGTTTTGAATAAGTTTGGTTTGCATTGCTATGTTGTGGTGAATTGCTTTATAGTAATAAATAGTAGTGTTTTAAGTTATGTTATTAAATGTATGTGGGGTTTGCTGTGTAATGGTTGAAAAGAGGCAGTGCTTGGGGAATGTAATTTATATCAGTCAAAACTGTTAGAAGATAAAGATAGAAGAGAAAGCATAAACATTTGTATCACTAATAAACAGCACATGCAAAACTGAGTTATTATCAAAAATTAGTGTTTCCCAGATTAAGTTCTCCAAGAACCTTTTTGATTTTTTTAAAGTTTTAATTCAAAAATGTTTTTAGAAGATGTTGATCTCTGCAGTTGCACATGTGGTTGATAGAATGTCAATACACTATTGAAACCAGTTAAGAGAGAGAATTACCAGCTTTAATAAAATATCACGAAAAGTTAGCATGGCATTGGAAATCACTATGGTATATCCTTCAAACCTTGTTTTTGTGTTCTTTTCATATTGGTATGAAACTGGTTAGCAGTTAACTAGCTTTAAAGCTATGGAAAAATCACATGAGATAAAAACTTTAAATGATTTTGCACTAATCAAGTTATGATTATTCTGAGTATGAATTGAAATTCTTTATCCACACTATAAAGTGTGGAAATACAGGATATCTAACTTAGTACACACCCAAGAGAATTAACTTTTGAGTTATTAGAGCAACTTCTTTCTAAGCAGCTATGGTCTCAGTGATTGTATAGTTTCTTGTTATTTATGTATAGGAATATTGCACACCAATGTATTAGTAAAACATTCTCAAAACCTGATTTATTGTCTTTTTAAAGTTAACTTTCTATAAACAACAACTTTTGCTAGTTCCTGGATTCCAGTATAACAAACAGTTTCATTTGGAAAGGGGGGAAATAGGATTTGAAAAACTAAATTTAAGCATATAGATCCAGATTCATTAATTTGTTAGGTATTCCTATGCATTGTGTATTAGGTATTCTATGCATTGTGCTGTATGCCTCTGAATATATTATGTGATCTAATTCTCATGTGAATCGAATGTCAAGAGAGCACGTAATTTTTCTCAAGTCATGTGTCTTGTAAGTGATATAGCAGAGATTTGAATTTAGGTCTTTTAAAGCCAAATTTTGATGTACCTTCCACTATATCACCTGCTTGTAACTTGAACTTATTTTTGTTAGTTTGAGTTAGTATTTGTTTTTAATGACTATGGAGTTGAATCAGAAGCTTTGTGAGTGAACTGATGTGCCTTAACTACTTTCATTTGAAAGGATCTTGTTTGAGTAGTAGGGACATCTATCCCAATAACAAATCAGTGTCTGCATAGTTTTCAAAGTGCCTTCAAATCTGTTAAACATGAGCCCTTACAAGAACTCTGAAGGAGGCCAAGCATGGTGGCGCGTGCCTATAATTCCAGCAGCTTGGGAGGCTGAGGCAGGAGGATCTCAAATTCAAAGCCAGCCTCAGCAAATTAGCGAGACCCTGTCTCAAAATAAAAAATAAGGGGTGGGTATATGGCTCAGTAGTTAAGTACCTCTGGGTTCGATTTCTGGTCCCACATATACACAAAAATCAAAAACACTGAAGGACAGAAAAATTGCAGTTCATTTCATAATTGAGGAACACAGACTTCTATAGATTACAATTTTCCCAGAGCACAGTGAAGTGTGCAACACAGCTAAGGCCAGGATATCTGGCTGTCTTGGAGATGTGTTTGCCACTGCTTTACACTATTCCATTTGAGCACTTTTTTTTTTTTTTAATATGGAAATGCTTGTTTGACATTCAAATTGGCATCTTTGGATTAAAATCAGTCTACCTCCATTTGATGCCCTTTACCATACCACAGAACCCCTCCGCCTGCAACTTCATGTTGACATAAAACAGATTTTCTCAACTTTAAAGTACTTAAATCTGTATATCTAAAATTGGTCTATCTTCAGAGAGATTATTTTGCGAAACTATTTTCCTATTGTTTAAAATAGTAAGAAAGAGAAGAGAATGCTTTTACACTGTGACTGGAGAAGAATATGTACAAACTATTGAGATCAACTTATTCCTGTGTCCCACCCTCAATTGAGTGGAACTCAGCCCAGAGCTGAGTTTATGAAGCTGAATTTAAAGTGGAATTATGGCTACACAGACCTTTCTAAACACTAAAGCTGACAGGAAGTTTTTTTCACTGTCTATAATGAATTCACTATATCTATAATGAATTTTTATTTATTCTGACTAAACTCAATTGGAAGATCAAAGAACACTACAGTGTATTTGATACAAAATTTATATTTTGTTCTCTATCATGGAATGGGAATATATTTGTTTTTAATAATTGTGCCCTTAATAGGATATGTGACTGAATTGTTTTGACCTTCTCTCTCTTCTCATATTATTAACAGTTTCCTTTAGCATATCAAATCAGATACACTTTTCTGGGAAGTAATTATGTCACAAATAATACAGAGCTGTGGAGTTTCCACACCAATTCTAAAGTTACTGGGACTTGCTTATGATTGAGGGAGGTGAGAATGAGAGACAGGGAAAAGTATGAAAATTGAGAGAGAGAGCCCATTAATCATGATCCTATGTTTTCATCAGACATTTTACATTTAAGAAAAAAATGCTTTCCAGTAGTATAACATTCTTTGCCAGTTTATGATCAGGATAATGTGTATAAAGAGATCACACCAGCTGTTAATATTATACTTCTCTGATATGAAACTGAAAGATTTTTCTCTTTGTTGATTTTAAAAGTAATTATAAGATGCACTGTTTCTACATATTCTATCAAACTGTTTTATTCTCTGCTTTTCATTAGAAACACCATTAAGAATTTGAACTCATAGCCGGGTGCGGTGGCATATGCCTGTAATCCCAACACTTTGGGAGGCTGAGACAGGAGAATTGCGAATTCAAAGCTAGCCTCAGCAACGACAAGGAACTAAGCAACTCAGTGAGACTGTGTCTCTAAATACAACACAAAATAGGGCTGGGGATGTGGCTCAATGGTCAAGTACCCTGAGTTCAGTCTTCAGTACCAAAAAAAAAAAGAATTTGAACTCATATCAAAATGAATTTTATAAAAACCTGGGTATTTTTTCTAGTGGATCTTTCTTGGTATTTAGTAACATGAGACTTGAACTAGCATTTATACGTGCAATGATTTTCAGTGTTTAGGGCATAAAAAGCAGGTATAACTGCTGTCCTAGTAATAATAATGTAAATAATTTTGACTAACATTTGTGCATTTTTGTCTATGTTTGCATGATTATTTTGATGCATGGTATTTATAAAACATCTTCACTTAAATTCATTGCTTTGAATTTTTCTATTTCATTTTTTCTCTCATTATTCTTTTTTCTTCATCTCTGCTTGTGTTCCATCATCCTGGGAATATCAATTTCTTCTTTGTCACATCTTTCTTATATGTATTATTCCTCCTTCAGTAATCCTGGCACTGTGTAAGTACTTAACTAATGGCTCATTTCATCATTGTGTCTCTGTAACTTTTCATCTTGCTCTCAATTTAACACCACCAGCAAATCTGTTAATCTCATTACAAGAATTCTCAAAAATGTTAAGGAGCATAAGAATCATGGTTTTCATGCCGGAGAACTTCTTAGGAATCAGTGGGTGTGTTTGTAACACCCACACTTTGGCAATGGAAAAACTTAGTTACCTAATAGACTTCAGGGGGATGGGTAAGTGTTATAGACAGTGTACACTGGAGTTAGAGATGTACTTTAGATTTTTTTAAAAAAATTTGAATGAACTTGCTAATTTTCAATGTCCATATTTTGAAATGAATTACTTGCTCTTGAGAGTTGAGTTTATATCCTGTCTCAAACATTTTCAAAAATAAAATCATAAAGATTATTGTCTTCCTTAATCACAGTCATCAGAGTCAGAGTCTCAGAACCAGAAAGTGCTAAGTAAATGTTTAGAAACTTCGTATCACTAACACAAGACTTCAGCTGTGGTAAATGACAGAGTCTAAGGTGCACTCTACTTTTTGTAAGTGTGTTGTGGCTAAATGCTACTTAAATTATGGCATTTTATTATTATTAGTGTCTTAGCTTGACAACATTGTTTTGTATTTTTATAGACAAAACCTTTTACAAAAAATAAAAAAGTAATCTTACACTTGAAATTGGCAATATATAGGAGTAAACTACATTCACTAATTGTAGAGCAGTCTAAAACTATAATATTTAGAAGCTGAATATAACCTTTTTCAAGTACTTCCATAAGATAAAGAGCTGTTTTATGTGTGCCCAAGACAATGTGTTTATGGAGTAATCTCTGCCTATTTCCTAGTTTCTAAAAATTTTGTCTGTTTTAAAAAGGACCCGATTTTGTTGAATATTAGTAAAGATCTTTTAGATGCTTTACTTCACGGATCATTAAATCTTACCATAAATTATGTCTTTCCATTTTGTTCATAAATGTTATTGATTCTGTTCTTTTTATATGCCAATAACCCATAGTCTTAGAAGACACATGGGTCTTCTAAATGATTGTTTTTTGATCATCATAAAAGAACATGTGATGATGTTCATTACTGTGGGCTAGAAACTATAGAGAGCAGTTGATGTATATTATCTGTCTTATTTATTCCTCAGAATAACCTTTAAGATTTAATTCACATGTCTCACATAGAAAACAAAGATTCAGAGAAGTGAAGTGACTTGCAGGAAACACACTGAGTGGAGCATTTAGCACTTGCAACTTGATTGGATTCTAAATTGACTTTAATTCTATCATGTTCTCTGTGTGGAAAAAACTCCAGTGCACTTGGACAGTTTTGATAGTGTTACTGTTATAAAATGACAGCAGTCACATGACATGCTGATTGCACTGTGATGTTCCAGCAATAAGTTAAACCTGGCCGATCTTGCCACCCACATCTGGCCACATTGAGAGCACTTTCTCTACACAGATCTGGCCAGTTGTCTGCTAAGCAAAACTCATGTTACTTTTTCTCTTCCGAAATTTTAAATTTTAAATTCATAGCCTGCAACTGTTTATTTGTCCTATTTTGAGGAAGGAGAAAAAAGGAGTGTTTATTATGTTCAATAGATCTTAAAGTGTTAAAATAATATACATTATAAATTCTTCAGTGTTGATGCTATGCTAATAGAAAACTGAATGTTCTTAGGAAACCCAGAGTTCTCGAATTCTGTAGTTTGTACCTCTCTTTAATATGTTATTACATTGCATCCTCAGAACAACACTACTTTATATGTAATATTCTTGCTTTATCTATGAAAAACTCAGTGAAATTGATTTGTCCAAAATCATATATCTGAAAAGTGATAGAGCCAAAATTTCAGTCCTTTTCTTTTGATAAATATCTCAGTGGTTCCTAATATCCAATAATCATCATCAGAGTACTGATCTTGCATAACAGTTTTATTTAGGATAAGGAAATCTGTACACATAAATGAGAAAAACAATTCTGACCCTTTTCAAAATTATGTTTGAAATTGCTAATTTAGCCTGTACTAAACCAGTCTTGGTTCCTGGGCCTAGTGAACAAGTGATCTTTTAATTTTGTTAATTTCAACACATTTTACAGCATATTGATATTTAACTGTGGTTAAATCATAGTTCATACCTTTGTCTTATGTGGCATATGATGAATGATAGAATTAATTTTCAGTTGTTTGATTTTGACTACTCTAGACTTTCATTTTCTAGGTTTCTTTTTTTTCTTATTATTTTCCTTTCTTTTTCTTCATGTTGGAAATCTTTCTTCTGCTGCCTTCTTCTGTCAATTAAAAGGAAAACCCCACCTAAACGGTAATGTTTCTGTTGAATACGTTCTTATAGTGTTAGTTTATATGAACCTCTTAAGTGCATTTTTCAACTAATTAAAGAAAAGCTAAGCCTATTTTAGAAAAGCACTTTAAAAAAATCGAGACTGAGACAGTACTTGCATAAGCAAACTATATAAAAGGAACATTGAGGATTAAATATTTGAATTGTAAATTATAAATAATTCACTAGAGGAAGTTTTACCCTCTTAATGTAGTCTTAAGATTTTAAATTTTTTTTTTAATCTTTTCCCTAGCCCACCAAGAAAACACATTGTGGAGCGTAATACAGAGTTTTATCACATACCCACTCACAGTGATGCCAGCAAAAAGAGACTGATTGAGGATACTGAAGACTGGCGCCCAAGGACTGGAACAACTCAGTCTCGCTCTTTCCGAATTCTTGCCCAGATCACTGGGACTGAACATCGTAAGTGATCTTCTAGAGATCCTAATGAATGATATTCTTTACCCCAGAGAATAGTGATTAGACTTATTAAGCAGTTATTGGAAAACAACCATAGGAAAGTATACTTTTAAGTTAGACTATGCATAATATGGGTACTGCAAATGAGATATCAATCTGCGAGAGTTACATAGAGAAAAGGAAGAGTATTGAATAGTTATAACCAATAACTATTGGTGGTAGAATTTTTCTTAGTGACTCTGAAACTTGAAAATTTGATATTGATTGACACAAGGTAATTGCTAAAAAGATTTGGAAGTTAAAAGAGACAAACTAATACTACATATTATTATATTTCAGTGAAAGAATCTGAAGCTGATAATACAAAGAAGGCAAAGTAAGTTCTTTAACTTTTTGTAAATTGAATGCTTCTCTTTGTCTCAATTTGTTTTTTCAAGTTTTCAAGTGTAATGAATGGTATGGCATTTTGTCTTTGCAAATAGAAGCTAAGCATTTAACTATGGTGTCTTTAGTGTGACCTAAATGTATGACTTAACAGATTTTTAAAGTAGTATATATTGTCTGAATTTTGTCTAAGGCATATTCTCTTAAGTACTGAAGTAAGAAGTTGGCCAAAGTGTATAATTGGGGATGCTTTGCTAACAGTATATCTCTCTGAATGAGTTCATGTGTTGTCTTGCAGCCACTTTATTTTGGGCATAAAAAATTGATGTTTTCATGAGGGCTCTATAGATTAATTTCTGTATTTCTAAAAATGCTCTACCTTTAAAATCTTTGCTATTTAACAAAACAGCTATGTGAAGTTAAGCTTTTACAAGGCATGATTTCTGCATGATGGAATTAGTATAGAATCTTTTCCTTTCTCTTTTTTTATGACTCTTCTATCACTCTTTTTTTTCTCTTATTTCCACAGGGAAAAGATACCCCTTCACGTCTTTAGTCCCAAATACACAAAATTACGTGACTGGCACCATGAAGTTTCAGCACGTGCTCTTAACGTACAGTGATTTATGAGCCTTGCCCCCCAAGCAGCCAGCACATACCTTTTCATTCACTTTTTCTTTTTCAACTTAATAGCAAAATCTGTATTAAATCTGCCTATTAAAAAAAATAGAAACTTTTCTATACTTTTCTAACAATTTCCTGTTGTCATGAAAATAAGGAAGATGAACATGTTTTGTGCTAGTTGGTAGCTCACAAATGTAAAACCAAAGAAAAAGAAATGCAGGTACTAGATCTAATCAGTGGATTTATACCTGTTTCTATTGTTACCATGGTAGTAACCTTGGAAGAAGGATTATTTTCAAAAATTTGGGTTTGTGTGGTTGGTTGAAGCAGAGGCATATGAAGAAATAATGTCCTTGTCTAATTTGGAAAATGCTTCCTTTAAAATGTGATTACTTTTCCTGAGATTACTTTTAAGTTTATTATGGAATGGTTAAAGTTGATTGTAAATTATTCTAAGTACACAAATAGGAGGCAAGATTAAACAGAGTGGACTTGGTTAGATAAGAATCCCTTGTAGATTTAGGTATCTTTTAAAATAGGTACTCTTCAGGGTGGTTGTATGAAGAAGAGGAAGCCAAGATTTGGCTCCTAAACATGGAAAGAAGAAGACTCTACCCCTGTTTACAATGTGGAGATACAGTGTTCTTTTGGTTTGTTAGATTCAAAATCTTGTTTTCTACCAAGAAAATATATCTAAGCTGGTGGATGTTTTTATGGTATAGAAATTTCTGGGTATTAACTATTAAAATATAGAAAGATAGATTTGCTTTATTTTTAAATCACAGGAAAATAACAAAACAAATTGCAATGTGAATGATTCTGAGATAGCAGAGAAATATTTTACTTAGTGTTGTAAACTACCGTGTGTTGCTGCTATTCTAAGGAAGCAATGTTTTGGGTAATACAGCGAAGCTAAAAGTCTGAGCAGAAATGCTTTATGCCTTGTAATATAATGTATTATATAGTAGATTTAAATGCAGTAATAAATGCGTTTGAAGTTTGGAAAATTATTGTAATAAAGTTGCCTTTACCTTAGCTTTGTATTTGTTCTGTTTCCTTGAGGCTAGTAACCTTTCTGTTCAGGACCGGTTACAATATCACAGGGGTAAAATCACTAATTATCTTGACATTTCTTTTGGAAAACGTTTTTAATTTTGTTACATTACTAAATGTGATGGCAAAGGCCCATGTTTGTTTTCTCCTGAATTGTTATATTATTTAATGTAACATCCTACATGAATAACATACATGATCACTTAAACTATGATACAAAATAGAATTATTCTTTGTGAATGATTACTGAAACTTCTTGCCTACATCAAGGATCCATTTATATTTTTCCAAGAGTTCTGCACTTGATGTCATCATAGTAGTATAACTGCCTGATGACTCAGAAAAACTAACACTAATTTCAGATAGTGATTGGTTGCTATTTGAACCTTGGCCTGGTAAATGTATTTTAAAAGTAATTCTAGCATTTATCATTGTTCAATTCCACTATTATTCAGGATATAAGATGTCTTACCTTTATTGCATCAGTTCTTCTTCAGACACTAAGCGGTTTTGCCCATTTGTGCTTTTATGATCCTGACATCAATTCCAGTTATTACTCTGTCTCTGGCCTCTGTAAGAAAATTACTTTCTTAGACCAGGCCTTTCTATACCTAATAATTGTTTTCTCAAAAAATAATGTTTGAAAGAAGGTTGAATTAAAGTCACATAAAAATAAATGATGTGAGAGAGTTAACATGGGATTTTCTATCAAGAACCAGGCTTCTAAAATAACTACAAAGTTGATAGAAAGAACTACTGGAAAGAATTTTAGGTCAATTAAAAATATTTTCCCTAATACAAACGAGAACATATATAGAACTTTGTAACTTGAAATAGAGGCTATTGAAAATAAGAATTTAATGCTATGCCTATTTAAAATATTTAATGTGTCATCACAAGAACATATTTAGATTAATGAAATGATTCATATTTGAGTAGAAGGATAAATGTTTAGCCAGGATCACAAAGGACAGTCCATTTGACCCTGTTAGAAGTTAAATTCCTGAGTTCAGTGAATCTTCTGGGACATCTTATATTCCTAGCTTAAAAGCTGGCCAAAAATTATAAAAGCTTCTTACAAAAATGTTATTGTAAGTCTAATGGCCTACTTTGTGACTTATTTTTGTTTGTCTCTCTTGTATAGACTTTATCCTAGGCTTTTTTTTAAATGTAAAGTTGGGAAGTTACTCTTAAGAATTTTGAACATTTTTTTTTACAGTGTTTTACCAGTCAGAAGATAGAATGTGTCTTTTTTGTCACCTCAAAAAATAAAATACATTGTTTTTAGAAACAAACACTTATTTTGTACATTATTATGCCATTTAGGAAAGCTCACATATATAAATATCTTAGAGCTTGTTGAATAGAAGTTATGATATTGGGATATAAAATAGGAGTTCCATCTATTATCAAGTATTATTCAAAAAATACAAAACGATATGGTTTTCCCCTCAATACTTTTACAATTATTATCTTTCTGATGTGTATTTAAAGTCATATGAGTCATAAATATTTATTCATTGTCTGTATTCATTCTTCCAAGTGAGTAATTACTATGTACTTAAATACCAGGCACTATCTATGTACTACAGATACAATAGTGAATAGCAGATGAATATATAAACAAGATAATCAGAGGCAATTTTGTTAGCAAGATAATAAAATAGGCTAAAATGAAAGAAATTTTACTTGGGCAGGGCAGGATTACTTTAGATTATGTGGAGATTGGCGGAGATGACCTTAATGCTGACTCTTTGGAGAACAGCAGTCGGCTGAGTGATGATTTGAGGATCATGTTCCAGGCTGAGGAGACAATGTGGAAAGGAGTGTGGCAAGTACTCGGATCAGAAAGTCAATGTGGCCGAAACATACAGGAGAGAAGCATGATCTAAAAGCATAGTTCTTAAGAATATGGGCAAATAACTTATATTTCCATTTCTATCACAGTATTTCAAGTGGAAAATTACCCTGTTATTTCTCACTATTTTCAAATAGAATTAGAAAATGAAGAGCCAAGGAAGTTTGTCAGCTTGCTGAATGAATTGCACAGCTAATTAGTGCCAGCCCTGATTTCTGATTTCCGATTGTTTTATTGAGATCCAATAGAGACCTAAAAAAAGAAGGCATAAAGTTACTGCATGTTTGTAACATTAGTAGGGAACAGAAACACAGTGTCCTGTAAGCATGCATAAAACCACACAAAAATGAAACTTAGGCATCTGAAATTTTGGTATTTCATATACTCTTCAAAATTTAGTGATGAATTTGACATTTTAGTCCTCTCTATAAAAACCTAGCAAGAATTATTTGGACTCATTCCTTTTGTTTCTCCCATTCAAGAAAATTCCTTAAGCTAAGTAAATATTTCCTGATCATTCTTTCCAAAATAAGCTTTATAGTTTTTTGTTGTTAGTAGAAATAGTGAGAAACAGGTAATGATCAATAATTCTGGGTATTAGATTCAAATTTGTGCCTGATTACTTTCTGCTCCTGAATTTCCATTTCTTTAAAATGCAAAGTTAGAATCTGCCATGGACACTGTGCTCACTGAGACAGCCTTCCTGCTGCCACTTCACCATCACCTCAGCTGCACACGTTCAGTGAACTCATTGGTTTTAGGTTCTGGGAAGGAAAGGTGATGCCATTTCATCTCAATTAGCAACAACTTGGGAGGGCTCCTCTAGCTCCAGAGGTGCTGTGGGATCAACTGAGGCTGTTGTAAGTTCTAAATGGTAACTCAACTTCTGCCCATTTCTGCTACCTGACCCCCTTCACAGCTCCTGATCCTAGAGGCACTTCTTAATGAGCACCCTCCGTGCTAAACTCTACTTTGAAGTCTGCTCTTTGAAGAACCTTTTCTGCAACAGAATCATAATCCTTTGAATCCCAATTTGGTCCTTAGTTACATAGATTCCCTTTTATTCATCTCATTATTTCCTCTATCTTTGCCACTTCTCGTCTCTTCTCCTAAACCTTCAGTCCAGACCACAATCATATAATTTGGGGGAGTCTATAAAAGATCAGTTAAGGATGTGTGGAAGTCAGATAGAAGATGCATTTGCTTTTTTTTGGTCTCAAGTAGAGTGTTTCTTGATAGCTTCAGCATCCACCCAAGTAGGAGTAATAACTAAAAGTATTTGGAAATCAAATATAGTCAAGCTGTATCAATGAAGCAAAATGTAATGAACACTTAAAATAGGAAAGCAGTGCTTAAAATATTATAATTTGCATGTGCAAATTTTAATTTTCCATATATAGCATTTTAGAATCATACCTATTAGCTCTTTAATCATTCACATAATAATTTTTATTTGAACAATCTGTTTTTTTCAAAATTTACATTTTTAGAAGTGTACCTCCACTTCTCTCCTGGAGGAGATGCTGCTGCTGAGTAGCCTTTGGAAATATTTTGGTAATATGTAGATTCCACAAAGTCAGGATGCTACTGCTAGGGGGCTAAATATACTAAATGACTTAAATAATGTACTGAATAGCCCTCATGAACAAGAAATCATCCAGCACCAAATTCCAGTGTTATACTATTAAGAATAACTGGGCAAGTGAAAATGCCTTCTCTCTCAAGATTTTAGTTTTAGTTTTAGTTTTTGTTTTTTATCATTCTCACAACTCCACCCACACATGCTTACCTACCATGTACCCTCTCCACCACCACAGGACAAATAATCTCACTTCTGAACTAACGTGCTCTCTTTTGGCACCCCTTTTCTAATATATATTCTGGATATTTGTCAACATACCCTAACATTCCGACTAGAGTATGAGTTTGTCAAGGACGGGTCTTCATATTATATAAATTAGAAGAAATGGATAAGCATTGTATTTCTTCCTGGATACAACTGTAACTGTAAGTAAAGGTCTACAGTAAAGTTACAATGAAATGATTTATCTTGAAGGTAGGTGTTAGGATTGCATGATGCATCTCTGTCAGTCTGTTCTTAAATTAGAAATACACTGTATAATGCATCTGTGTCACAAGATACACAGATTGGGTAGTTTAAACAATAAAAATTAGTTTTTCTCATAGTTCTGGAGGCTGGAAGTCCCAGATCAAGGTACCAGCAGGGTTAGTTTCGAGTGAAGCCTCTCTTCCTTGTTTGGAGATGGCCATTTTCTCACATGGCCTTTCCTCTGGACAAGTTCACAAGAAAGGGTAGTAGTATAAAACAGGTGGCAGGTGAGGCTACATAGACATCTTAATTCTCTTTTTCTCTTCTAAGTATGTAGTCACACTGAATTCAGGTCCCACCATTATGATTCATTTAACCTTAATTACCGCCTCAAGAGACATACTAAATTTATTCACCCTGAGGATTAAATTAATTGGGGGGGCATGACTCAATTCAGACCATGACATATACGAACTGCCTTTCTGTACTTAAACTGATTTGACAGATTAACATTTAAGAAAAAGTTATTCTTAAGTAGAACCACTGCCTTGGACCCAATAGCAAGCATTGTTGTTACCTTTCTTGCATCACTTCCTTTTCCACTTTGAATGATAGGTATGTCTCCATGTCCTGTGTCCCCAACTACAGTGTAAGTCCTTTAATGCAAGCATTTTAGTTTTCCCTGCCATGTTCAGTGCTAATAGTTACTGATAGTATGTAATTGCCTATTTCTTCAATTCTCTACCTGTTGAACTCTAAGAAAATTAGTTACAGCATGGTATACAGTATTCTAATTGCAGATTCAATATAATGTCAAATTTTCATTAAAATGTCATGGTCTTAATATCTATTTTGAAATGTTGAACCATATTTAAGTTGCTTAAAACAAGAATTGTTGTACTTTGGGTAATCTGACTGCCAAAAGTTAACACGTTCTCCCTGGAATTATCTGTATATTAAGTAGCTGTAGGAGGTTTTTATCCATTAAATGAAGATTTGTTTCTTAATCCTCCTTCCTTGGCTTTTTGGAGTGTTTTAGCATGAAATGCATGGAGACTCCTGGGAGGAGGAAATAACTAATCTTAGAAACAGGGATATAAGATGCTTAGTTAATGCTCTAATTGGAAAAAACAGCAGAAATAACTGTCATTACTAAGCAAATGTTTAAAGTCAAGAATATATTCTACAGCATTTAAAAGAAGCCACAGAGCTATAGGAGGATGCAGCTCACTATTAGAGCACATGACTAGTATGCATGTGGTCCTTGGCTCAATTCCTGGCACCACAAATCCAAATAAATAAATAAATAAATAAGGCAACAGCCATCTTATTATGAACATATTAATAATAGAAATAGTAATAAGTGTACTACCAGACCAGAGTCATTTGGGAGGCCATAGAAAATTTCACTTAAAAATAATTATCTTAAAAAACGTGTACATTTAAAAAATATCATTTTGTCAAACATAGTACAATTAATTTTAAATTAAAGGATATTTTTTCTTGATCTCATGATTTTTTCAGTTTCTGCTCTATGGAAGTATTAATCTAATATGCAGTTTAAATTTTTTAATATTTAAATGGTCTATAAAATATAGAGTAGGCTTTAGCAAAATTTCATCTAAAATTGTAATCAGAATATCCTTTTGTCAGTCTTTTATCTCCTTTGCTAAGGAATAATGAATTCTTATTTATCATGTATTATACTTAAGTTATATATATGTGATATGACTTCTCAGTTTTCAAAGAATTAAAATACTGACTAAGGAAAGACTGTTTCTTTGTTTGGTAGAAAATCAATTCAAACTCTTTGGGTACCAGGGATTGAACTCAGGGGCACTCGACCACTGAGCCACATTCCCAGCCATGTTTTATATTTTATTTAGAGACAGAGTCTTAAATAAAATATAAGTTGATATTTTATTTAAGTTGCTTAGTGCCTCACTTTTGTTGAGGCTGGTTTTGAACTCTCAATCTTCCTTTTTCAGTTTCCCAAGCTGCTGGGATTACAGGTGTGCACCACTGCACCCCACAGAAATACACTCTTATAAGCTTTCCAGTAGCAGTAAATACTGTTCATGTGGTTTCTAGCTGATGGGCATCAGAATGGAATTTTGGCAACTATAAGAATACATCTTTTATTTCTTGAACAGAAACCTATCAGCATTGTATATTCATTGACAATTTAGAAAGGAGAAACTACGTAAATATTTCCAAGCATAATGTTTTATGAGATTTTTAAAATTTTAATTTGTTCATAGATATTCATATGATCCTTTTGGGGGGGGGATGGTTACTGGGGATTGAACTCAGGGGCACTAGACCACTGAGCCACATCCCCAGCCCTATTTTGTATTTTTTTTATTTAGAGACAGGGTCTCACTGAGTTGCTTAGTGCCTCACTGTTGCTGAGGTTTTGAACCCATGATCCTCCTGTCTCAGCCGCCCAAGCTGCTGGGATTACAGGCATGTGCCAACACACCCCTGGCTCATATGACCCCTTTTATCTCTCTTTAGAGATAGATGAAGAAACACAATTTGCTGACTGATCCCATCTCTTCATTATTGTTGTATTTCACAAACATGTTAAGTCACTTGTTAAGTATCCTTACTAAGACACATGTCGGTTATGTAGTCATTTTCCAAAACTGCTATTCTTCATATGCTATACAAAGAAAATGGGAATCATTCCCTTATCTGATATTTGCAAGTATTTTTATGAGGTAAGAATTAGCTATCACATTTGCCCCCAAAAGATAGAACACCACACCTTCACAGCATAGCCTAATTAAAAAAACAACTTTTTTCCAAATAACCCCTGAGTCTCTTAGCTAATACCTTCATAGACATTTCCACAAAATATGATAGCCAACCTAGAAATAAGATCACAGGTTAAATAAAAATGAATATACAATCAAGTAACTTTTGTCAGTTTCAAAATATGGAACATTTTTACTTGATCTGCCTTCATTTTCTGAATTATATGGTTTTTTTCAAGTTTTTATGGATTGGTGACTGCAATATAAACATCGCCATCTATTGAACATAAGTACTTATGACACTTCAGTTCTTTACGAGAACAGTACTTTCAAGTTATTGAGGCAGGGAACATAGTTTCTAATTACTCTAGATTTTCACATTAAAATTAGTTGTTTAATTCTGGAAGTGCTTGTACATTTTACTAAATTAAGCTTGGATTATCACCATGTATCAAGATCTTCTATTCATAAAAATCAATATTTGCAATGTGCATTGACTTTCAGTAGTCCAAAATATACACCAAGTTTTAGAAGCAGAATTTTATTAGACTGGTAACCTTCTGTTATGATGCTGTTTGGATTAATCCTATTTTTATCTTTAGGGAGAGAAATTACTCAATAAAGTTGTTTTATTAAACCAGAAAATAAAAGGAACTTGTGTACACCAAAATTCAATATTAAAGTTGACTCCTGCAGTTTAATTTTTAACAAAACCATCACAATTTGAAAAAAATTAAGAGTATTGATAATGGTAATCTTCACCATAGTGGGAGTCTTACTTTTCTATCTTTTGTTGCTATTCAATTTTACATAGTTCATCCACATTGAAGATTTCAGAAGACTTCTCCTTTTATATAAAATGTGGTTTATTTATTATGATGGCATGGTTTTACAAAAGACATTGAACTACTGTATTACTTGATATGATATAAAACAAATGGCAGATAAGGATATTTAAATATCTTAATTTTCCTTTTCTTAGAGAACTCTATCTTCAAAGTGCATTTATCTTTGTAGGACATGAGGGCACACACCTGTAATCCCAGGGACTTGGGAGGCTAAATCAGAAGTTAGAAGTTAGAAGCCAGACCTTCAGCAACTTAGTAAGATCTGTCTCAAAATAAAAAATAAAAAGAGCTGGGGATGTAGCTTAGTGATAAAGCACCCCTACGTTCAATCCCTAGTACTTCCTCAAAAAAAAAAAAAGTCTATTTATCTTAAAATCAATCTTAGTTATTTATGTATTCTCTTTTGTATTTCTCTATTTTTGTATCTATTAAAAGTTATTTGTTGAGTGCCACTTCTTATATAACTTTATGACAGATGTTCCTCTCATTGACATACCTATTTAATTACTGTTGAAGAGTCTGAATTCACTTGTATGAATAGGATATGTTAGCAGTAGGATAATACTGTGGAATTTTTGATTTAGTGTTGCACACTTATTTTGTCTTTTTACATACTTTATTCTTTATCTCAATAATCAGGTCATTCAAAATAAGAAGAAAATTTTAAGCATGTATTTCTGAAAGATTTGTACTTCATTGGTTAGACAATGAGTGAATTTGAAGTTTTAATACAGAGATGTAACACTTTCGAACAAACTTGGTGGATTCAGACGTATCCGAGTACATCAGTGGCATCAAATATTTGTTAAAATATGTGAAGCTTAGCAGGGATGTTGTAGCAGCATCACATGATGTTAAGAAAATGTACATCCACCAGCAAAAGAAAAATTCTTCAAATACGAAAAATTAAACAACCAAGAGGAAATAAAAAATTTATTTATTTATTTCCAAGAGGAAATAAAAAATGTAGAAAACAGAAGTGGTGTTGTCAATGGTGATGATGTAATCAGTGGTTATTGTTGAGAGACATAAGCAATCAAAATAGCCCACACTCAAGAGGCAAATACTAAAAAAATTTTGGTTGATTTACATCTGGAGGTAATTGATGTCCTGAAAGAACGTGTCTCTAAATGGTTCTCTCTAGTTCTTTTATTCAGTGACCTATAGTCCAGAATACTTAGAGAATTTATAGATGAGATTTACTAAGTAACACTGTGGTGTTTTGTTTTGTTTTGTTTTTTCCATCCTGGAGAATGGGAAAGAAAATGAATGTGAAGAGGCAAATACAGTACTGCTTTTCAAAAAAAGGAAACAGGTTAACTTCTAAACCATAAACTAGTTTGAACTTGAGGTCACTTAAAAAAAATCTAGAAGGCATTTTTAAAAGCATGGCTAGTGAGTGCTGCTCAGACAGAGTAAGTTCTCAAGAAGCAGATCACATTCAACTTTGCATATTTTGGATGATTGAGGGAAACAATGTTTTAACAGGTCATCAAAGAAAAAGACTCCTTAGATCTTTGTGACATTAATAATGAAATGAAGCCAATGATTATCAAGTTTTTAGATTCTTAATAAGTCAAAGGAGTTTAACTAAACAATATTATTAGAAGATTAATTAGTAACTTGGATATAGACCACTACAGCCTACTGCCTAAATTTGCAGGATGAGGCAAGAAGATGTACCATATATGCACTATAACCAAATTGTCCTTCAAAAATATTTTGGGAGTGTAGGGAAATGGACTAAATTTGGTGAAAAAAGAAAAGTGAAATTTTGTATAATTGTATATAGTTTGGATCAAAACATTTTGCTCTTCTGCAGTAAGTTGGGAAGGAAAGATAAGATTAGCAGAGGCATTTAGGTGAATAATTGATATTAAGTGATAATATGAGCTGGTTCCTTAGCCTAAACCCACAATCATCTTTCCCCAAACATTCTCCCTTAGTCTCAGACTGCATAGATTAGCCGTGGTCCCTGCTTATGTTCAGTTTGGTTGGCCCTTCTGAACTCTGAGTTCCTCATTGATAGATTCAACCAACCAAAGATCTTTTTTTAAAAAAGTCATCTGTACAGTGTATGTACAAATTTATCTTTTGTCATTATTCCCTAAACAATACAGCATAACAACTATTTACACAGAATTTACATTGTATTAGGTGTTATAAAGAATCTAGAGATGATTTGAAATACATGGGAAGGTGTGCACACGTTATATGCAAATACTGTTGCATTTTATATGAGACTTGAGCATCCTCAGATTTTGGTATTTGTAGGATCCTTGGGGCTGACTGTGTAGATTGTATTTAATAAATAAACACAATAGATGCTTGCTTTTTGTTCCACTCACTGTTCTAGGTGCCAGTTTACAGCAGAGTCAAGGTGTTATCATGGACTCAGTCTAGAAGACATGCATGAAAAAACTATTCAGTTTTAGTTGGTGTATTTTATAAAAAACAGTGTAACATGATGAATGTAATGAGGTGAGGATGATTCAACACTAGTTAGAGAAAAAGAAGATATTTAAGCTGAAATGATCTGAAGGAGTCAGTCATGCAGCTGTGGGGCAGACAGTTCTCCAGATGGAGGGAAAAGCAAGTGCCAGGGTCATGAGACAGGCATCAGGTTGGTGTGCTTAAGGACTTTAAAGACGGCTTTTATGAATGGAGCATGGCATATAAGAGAGAGAGTGAGATAAAACATTGAGTGAAGAAGTAACCAGGGACCAGGTCCTTCATTGTCTTGCAGATTATGTTAAGGAATTTAGAATCTTCTCCCAATTAAATGAGAATCCCCAAACAAGATTATGATCACCAGAGTAGCATCTGACATGTTTCTAAAAGACTACTCTGTATACTTTGGAAATTTAATTTTAAGGGAGAAATAATGGAAGCAGGAGACTGTAAATGAGTATTCCCATAGTTAAGGCAAGAAATGACAGTGTCTTAAGCCATGGAGTTACTAATGGAGATGAAGACCATTAAGTACATTTGTATTTTAGAAGAACTGACAGGATTGTAGGAATACTAGGGGATAATGCAGAGTATAAAAATTGATAAGTTATTTTGATAAGAATTGATTCACTTGGTAGGGGTCAATTCAATTCAGTAAAAAGACTAATGAAATCAAGAGGTGGAAAAGTGAATGAGGAAAAGGCTAAGAAGGGCACTTAAGATCTAGATTTCTAATGTATTGTACTTACTGATGAAAAGTGAAGGTTATGAATTTGGGAGTGCATGGTCCAGTCCTAAGACTTAGCCTTCAAGGAAATAATATCATCAAAGTGAAGAAATCAAAGAATTTGGTAGGTTACTTGGTGATTCAACATGATGATAATGATAGAATGAGGTGAAGAGGAATGCAAGTGCTAAAGTGAACTGATGAGGCAGAGACAAGACAGTGAGGTGAGTCATGGGTGGGTACTATAGAGAGATTGCATTAGCCTGAAAGGACTAGGATTTTGGAGGATGGAAATCTGACAGTATTAAAAACAATAATGAAGATGACGCTTGTTCCATCTCCCTAAGAAAAGTCAACCTCTGTTGAAAGAGACTGTAGAGAAGGTAAAGAAGAAGAAAAAGTGACTAGGTACAGTGGTGCATGCCTGTAATCCCAGCAGCTCAGGAGGCTGAGGCAGGAAGATTACAAGTTCAAAGCCAGCCTCAGTAACAGCAAAGTGCTAAGCAACTCAGTGAGACCCTGTCTCTAAATAAAATACAAAAAGAGGGGGGTGGCTGGGAATGTGGGAGTGTGGAATGTGGAATGTGGGCTCAGGAGTTAAGTGCCACTGAGTTCAATTCCCAGGATCCTCCCCCCTCCCAAAAAAAGAAGAGAAAGTGTAGTAGAATGATAGTTTGTGAGGAATGAGTGGGGTGGGAAATTGATTGGATTAGGAGATGCACAAAGTAGTGAAGAAATAAGCATCTAGGAGATGATGGTTAACTCAAAGGATTGGCACCTCTGGTTGTGGCAGGTAAATAGATGGGAAACAGGACAGGATTCATCTTTAAGGTCTATTATAAGAGAGTAGGCACTAGAATGCAAACTCCATGAGGAGAGGGAGTTAAAGTGGACCTAGAAGCTATGAGGATGCCTGGCAGAAAGTGGGAATTCAGACAAATTTTTGTTGTTAAATGAGTGAATGCCATGAATGATTGAATGGGAGCATTTAATCATTAATGCTGGCAGGACACTCTTGAGTTACTGTGGTGCATTTCCCAAAAGACATGGCTTCTTCATGGACTCACAGGAGGTGAGCTGATGAATGTGAGGCAGTCCGTCCAATTTACTTATATGTTCAAATAGATAACAAATTGATTCAACACTATTGAATAGAATTATATGTCATTTATCCATTTTATCCTGAATGTTATATAGTATTTTTATAATATTATTATATTAAAACTATAAAATAGCAAATTTTTGCCTATGTGAGAGAAACTATTTCTAGCTAGTAGGAATCTCTGAAAATGCTGATAGGAATAATCCAGAGAAGCACCTGGTGACAGGGTAAAGGGAGCTAAGGTTAGTGGTGAATAAATGCCCTGAAGTTACTAAAGAGTCAGGCTTTTATTGGGAGGTTGTACTACGTGAGTTTTAAGTTGCTGTTATGTGTTAAAGTCTTCATATTATATTTTTATACATACAGCATAAAATATACTCATCTTTACCTGTCCTTGTCTTTCAACCCTATGGAATATCATCTCTATGGAGATCAAGGAATAATATAGGTAACTCTAGAATTCACAAAATATTAAATTTGGACACTTAATAATGGTAACTCCTTTAGATAATAACTCAGAAATATGTAAGAGTTAAGATAGGAGAAAATGGAATATGTCAACAAAGAGAAAACTCTTCCCTTAATACAAATGTCTTAGTTTAGGTTGTCAAAACAAAAATACCATAGGTTGAGTGGTTTAAAGACTAAACATTTGTTTTTCACAGTTTGGAGGCAGAGAAGTCCAAGATCAAGGCTCTGGTATTCAGTGTCAGTTGAGGATCCACTCTGTGGTTCGTAGACTGTCGTCTTCTTGCCAGGAGTGCAAAGGCTGAGAGGGCAGAGAGCTCTCTGAGGTCTCTTTTTTAAGAGGACTAATCTGGGGATGTAGCTCAGCGGTAGAGCACCTGTCTAGCATGCTTGAGACCTTCAGCTGTGTCCCAGGTACTGCAGAATAAAAAGTTCCAATCCCATTCGCGAGGGCTATGCCCACATGATGTAATCACCCACTTCCTAATACTGTCACATATGGATTTAGGACTTCAACATAAGAGTTTCGGAGGAACATAAACTTTAGTATATAGTAGCAAACAGTAAGTTCCTTTAGCAATATCCAGTTTTGGTTTCCTGTTTTTAGTTAGTGGAAAGCTCATTGGAAAATAATTTGGGGGGCTGGGACTAGAGCATGGTAGAGCATTTACCTGTTATGCAAGAGGACTTGGATTCGATCTCTGCGCTGCCAAAAAAGAAAAAGAAAAAAACCAGTTTGTTGAATCTTTTTTCTTTCTTTTCACAAAATAAACCTCATTTTGAGTAGTATTTTTCATGTCAGCTAACTTACTTCATACCTGTCTTTTAGCTCCTAACACATAGTCTCCTTGTACCCTCTCCCCAGGCAAAGCATAGAAGTCATTGAAATCAGTTAATAAATTTAGCTGTGATTTAGAGTGCCAGAACTTTACACCTGAGTTTTAGTTGATTTTATTTTCCAGAAGGAAGATCATAGTTACGAGTGAACACACTCACCATGTTTATTATGAGGAAGCTTGTAGAAGACACTCATTTTTCCAGATGACTAGCAGTTTCCTTGGCTAAAGTAAATAGCTATCCTATGTCACTGAACCCCAAAAGGGCAAACTCCAGCTATGACCCTGATATATTTTCAGTTTCTGCTTTAGCAGTATTGCTGTGTGAAAGTTTGCTTTATGGAAGAGTGAAAGTATTTGGAACAATTTATTGTTCCCTTCTTTACCTGCTATGAAATACATATTTTAAGGTTTTTAAATTTTTTCCTCTTATTAAAAACTTGTTATGTGGGGATAGAATAAGTCATTCTGATACTTTTTATCATATTTATGTAAAGAATAGAAGTCATTTAAAATTTTAATTGAACACCTTAAGTTTTTATTCTGTAAAAGAAAGTTTGTACATTCTTTCATGGATGGTTTAAGTTTGTCTTTGTTGGGAATTTATTCCTGTTTAATTAGCATATAATTCCATTAAAGTCTAGATGAGGCAAATTAAGGTGTTGAAATTATATTACTGATAAAAAGCTTTCATATTCTGCAACCTGGTTTCTGTTCTGTCCAATTCATTGAAGCTAGTTTTACCATGGTTGCCAGTAAAGTGGCTCTGTTGTACACTGAATTAATTACTTTAGCAAATTACTGGGACAATTCTAGTACCTACATTATAAGTTTATTGGAAGGATTGTATGTTATGTGCCTTCTACATACTGAATGATAGGAAAATATCTTTTATTATTCAAATATAATTTCTAAGTTAAACACTAAAATGAAATTAATATAATTATTACTAATGAATAAGAGCCTGAATTATGGAAAAACTTTGTTTAGGACATTGAAAAATTAATCTAGTATGAATGGAGTTTACTGAATAAGGAGAAGATAGATGTAGAGAGATACTGGTCATTCTGGTGTTTGGGATTTGGATAGCATGTTAAGGATTTTGGATATTATCTTAACTGTAGTAGGAATTCAGTGCAAGGTTTTAATGAAAAGAGTGATATGATAAAGTATGTTTTGCTTTTTTCTTGAGGCATTATGGCTACACTAAGCCATACCAGATAGCATAGGAGCTGGGTGAGGCAGGATTTGGCAAGAGGGAAAGCAAGAGACCAGCCGGACAATTTTTAAACCACAGGTATAAGTGAGTGTCTTGAATAGTCTAGATGAGAGAGAGTGGTGGCAATGGTATGGAACAGGCAGATGGATTCAAGTAAAAATTTTGAGGTGGAATGATTGGGACATGATGATGAATAACTTTAGGGGGAGAGAGATGTATTGGAGGTAAAATGTTTCTTAACAGGTTTTTAGTAATAGTAAACATGTCAATTGAAAGACTGTATTTCAGGAAAGGTCTTAGAAGTTTTTGAGAAAAGAATTCACTTATATGCTCTAAGATATATAATAAAATAATTAAAGAAGGAAATCCAAAATATGGGGCACTGCTTGTAGGGGAGAGGTAAGCTAGAGTTATAAATCTAGGACATAGTAAATAGACAATGTTTAAGGCATTGAAAGAGTATAATTATTAGCTACCATGATAGAATACAGAGAAAGCAGGTTAAGGACACAAAACTCTAAGAATAAAGAATATCCAGCAACATATTGCTTTAAAAGGCAAATGTACAGATCATGGTGTAGAAGACAAGAAGAAAATGTATGGTAATTTAGGTCAAGTACTAAGACAGCAACATGAGGAAATCACACAAAAACACAAATACTGGATGGTTCCAGTGTAAGTACTGGATGGTTCCAGGGGAGGAAGGTGAAAAGGAGTTCTTTTTCACAATATTGTGAATATATTTAATACTCCTGAACTGTACACTTAGTTAAGATAGTAAATTTTATGCCATGTGGTTTTTACTACAATAAAAAAATGACAAAAACAAATTGTCGATCATATTTAGCTATAAAGAGACCATTAGTGACCTGTGCAAGAATATGGTTATATAGAGTTTTGGGGGACACGAGGCAGTTGAGATGGTTTAAGTGTGACAGGTGGGTTAGTATACTATTATTTCATGG
Organism: Geosciurus inauris; assembly: GCA_004024805.1. Lineage (NCBI taxonomy): Eukaryota > Metazoa > Chordata > Mammalia > Rodentia > Sciuridae > Geosciurus > Geosciurus inauris. Next base: position 13,248 of record PVHX01009002.1, on the reverse strand, counting down.
TTTGACTGTTTAGGGGAATAGGCAAATAGAAAGCAAAGGTAGTTTGTTGTTGTTTTAAGAGAAACTATAACATATTTGGATGGGGATATGGAACATCCAGTGCTGGAGAGAGAGGTCATTTGAGGCATGTGTTAGACAGCTTTTTGTCACAGTGACCAGAATATCTGACAGGAACAATTTAGAGAAGGAAATATTTATTCTGGCACAGAGTTTCAGAGGATTCAGTCCATGTTCAGCTAGCTCCATTGATTTGGGCCTGAGATGAGATAGAACATGGCAGAATATGCCTGAGGGCAGAACATGGCAGAATATGCCTGAGGGCATGACAGAGGAAAACTTCTCAACTCATGGCAGCCAGGAAGTAGAAGGAGAGAGGAAGAGGAGCTGGGGAGAAGATGAATGCTTCTAGAGCATGCCCTCAGTGACCTACTTCCTCCAACTAGATCCCATCTCTTAGTAGTCTATTCAGCTATCAATAGATTAATCCATCAAATGGATCGATCCACTGATGAGGCCAGCGCCCTTATGATCCAATCATTGCCTGAAAACCCCACCTCTGAACCTTCCTGCATTGGGGACCATGCTTTCAGCATTAGACTTTGGAGGGCATCCCAGAGCCAAACCATAGCAAGACACTTGAGAATAAGGGAGGAGCTGGAGTACCCAGCATAAGGATGTTATTATTTAACAATTGTTAGGACTACAGGATAGAAAGAATTCCTCTCATTTAGTCCTGGAGGAGGATAATAATGGTAAGTTAGTAAAATGGACAGCCTCATAGCTGATTTGCTTGGACAGATTGTTAGTATGGGTCCATGTTTAAAAGCAGACAGTGCAAAGACACAACACACAAATAATTTTTTGTTCATTTCTCCCAAGTCATTTTTCCTTAGAAAAGCAGGCCAAAAGGCTGCTAGCCCAATTCTATACACATGTCTGAGAAGGAGAGTCTTCATACCTCTCCCTGGTGAGAAATGGAAACTCGCTTAAGCAATAGACAAAGCAGAAAGTTTGGCTGCTGCAGACATGCTATTAATCAGAGCTTCTTCTAACCCTAAAAGGAATAAATATTAGGAAATGTCAGAATGAGAATAGATGTTGATGTCTGTTCCATATTAAGTAAAATAGTTTGAGATTTTGTCATAAGTCTAGTATTTTTAGAGACTGGCTAAGTAACAAATAGGTAATCAGTGTGCATAGCACATGGGAAACCTCCCAAGTACATTTGTTTGGAAACTTTGAAATCTGGCTTTAAAAGTATTTCGTGAAATATATGAACTTTATTCTCAGGTAGCACTCAGTTTTTCCAATCATCGTATTCATGGAAGTACTGCAAGACTTAACTTTTTCAGCTACCTTCTTTTAAAACTTGCCTCTCCTCATTATTTGCCAATATGTAAATTTTGGTAATGCTTTATATTTTCTTTTTTCTAAAATATCAATGATTTTTTATTTTCTAAGGGACATTGTTATTCAGGTATTTTTGGAATTCTAGTCATTTCTTTGGTTGATCACATGTCCCCCCTTACTTAGGCAATAGTACCAGGTTAGTCTATAGTCTGTAGTGTGACACTCTAGAAGGTATAAATGTGTTCTAAGAAAATACACAAATATCATGAGTTCTGTATTTGAAAACAATAAATTTCACTTAAGCATTTAGTAAATATTCATTTGTTTTATTTATGGTGAGCATATATTTCATTTATATCAGTAAATATCATGGCCCTTGACCTCAGGGAACTTCTAGTCTACCGAGGGAGTCTGAATTTAAACAAATAGCCACACAAATTGTATGATGGCAATAATGACAAATTCTATCAGGAAAAGAACAGAGTACCATGAAAGCATATGGCAAGGACAAACCAAGGTGATTTGGGAAATTGCAGAGGCACCTCATTGAAAAAGCAGCATTTGAACTGAGCCATAAGGATGCTTATGAATTAGCCTAGTGAAGGTGTGGTAGAGAGAGGGGTTTTGAAAATGAGAAGTAATAGACTCTGCAAAGGCCTTGGGGTGGGAAGAAGTGTGGCCTGTTTCAAGATGAGATAGAAGGCCAGATGCACTGGAGCAAGAAAGAGGGAGAGAAAGAGCTCTGTGAGATGACTGAAGAACAAGTAGCCAAAGATCATAGTTATCCGGATAGCAGTACTAGAAGGTCTAAACAACAGACAAGACAAGATTTATATTTTAAAGGTTAACTGTGATAATTGTGTTGGGGAGTTTTCTCGAGAACAGAGCTCAGCAACTTTTTTTTTCTGTGAAGTTCCAGATAGTAAATGCATTAAATTTTATAAGCCATGTAATGTGCAGTAATTATTCAACTGTTTAGTATGAAAGTAGTCATAAAATTGTAAATGAAAGAATGCAACAGTGTTCCAATAAAACTTTATTTATAAATGTTGAAATATGAATTTTGTATGTTCATGTTGGAAATAATATGAAATATTCCTTTTGTTTTTTAATCATTTTAAAATATTTCAACCATTTTTAGCTCATAAGCTATACATAGAGAGATGGGCTATATTTGGCCTTTAGGCCATTGTCTGCTGACTCATTTTGTAGGTATTTCTTATTCTTTTAACTTTTTTTGTCTACCTCTTAAATGATATTTTAGTTTCACCATAACATTTTTTTGAGTTGTTTACATTTTTCAACACTTTAGTAAAAGTATGACCTATTATAAATGAAAAATTAGAATATAAGATCTCCTTTTCTATTTATTTATCTTAGTGTTAGCTTTCCAATTTAAAAATCATTTTAATATGACTGTCCCATTCTATATCTTGCCCTTAGGCTTAAAAAATTAGTAATTTTGTATTTTTTCCTATTTAATTTTCCCCCCAAATATTAGATTTGGTGCTTTTTTCCTTTGAACCTGATATTTGAATTTTTCATCTTTTCTTTAGCTAGTCATAGTTCTAAATTTTAATTCTGGCATTCTGAAGAAAAATGGGCACAGGTGTCAGAAAAACAAAGCACCACAATTGCATATGATCATCTGCTGTGTGGATACAGTGCTTTGTTCACATCAAGACAGACAACATCCCTATAGTTTCAGGTCTACAAAAACAACATTCTGACTGGACACACTTCAGGCAGCTGCTCCACAAGATGCAGAGAGTGTTATGCAGTGGAAATAGTACAGGCAGACTTGGCAAATTCCATCTGACTACTACTATATGAACGCCATTGGACAACTTAATTCATTTTTTGGAGCCTAAGTTTTCTTAAAAGCATTCTTATTCAGTGAATAAGAATTACCATGCAGTTTTCCCCAGTTAAGCACTGTCTTTTATCAAGTGGAAGTTGCCATGCTAAAGGCTTTGGAGGGAGAATAGTCCATACTTTGCATTTTAGGAGGTGTTGGTTTTAGCTTTAACCTCTTGCAGATAATGAAGTTTAAAAAAATTAGCAGTATTCCTAGGATTGAACATTTATAATATACATTTAAGAGATGTTACAGATGATGAATGCCTCTTATACTGTTTATTAATGTTTCCTTTGCCTTGTTTATTTTACTTCTGAAAACTTAGGTTTGATAGTTCTCTGGAAGACCTACCCAAGAGTGAACCTCACCCACCTGCAACTCCTCAGGTGTTAAATATTGGTAGACAAGTAGCCACACTTCCTAACGTAGCAACTACATGTCCTAGGTAGAGTCTTCCTTCTTGGCATGTCTAAATTTCAATGCTGATGGTGAACCTAAATACTAAAACTGACTGAAAGAAAAAAAAGGTGATCATCGATTGCAGAACTAACATCTTTAACATAGTAGACAAGAACACTTGGCACTCGGTCTCAGAATACTGCTTCACACTGATTTTATATTTCACACGTATATTTTGGTTTGTTTTTAACTTCTAATATATAATCTAGAAATTTGTGTCTTCTCTTTCTTTACTTTGTGATTTGTAAGGCCAACTCTTTGAGTTTACCATAGGTCTACTCTTCAGAATTAGAGGTTTTAACTCTAAAAGGCAGAGACATAATATGTCCCCAAGCTCTCAGACATGTTCTAAGTATACTTAGGTAAATAATGGTTCTTATAAGATACCACCAGACTCTGCTGAATAAATTCTTTTATATTATTATTTGTGATACAATATGATGACATAAATTCATGTTTCTTTTTTTTCTTCCTAGAAAAGGATTATTCAGCTGATATGCTTTTATATGACTTTTTAATAGCCTAAATTTTTTGTTCTTATTATTCACCATTATTTTCCCCAAATAGTACCCCTTACTTCAAACTGCAGAGTGATTTAAAAACCCAAAAGTTGAATCACCTGGCTAGGCACACTGGTGTACACCTGTAACCCAGCTACTTCGGAGGCCAAGGAAGATCACAAATTCAAGGCCAGCCTGGGCAACTTAGGGAGACCCTGTCTCAGAATTAAAAAGGAAAAGGACTGAAAATATAGCTCAGTGGTAGAGTGTCTCTGAGTTCAGCCCCCAGTTCATCAAAAATGTTAGTTAATTAATTAAAAATTACATCACTTGGTAACATTATTCTTCACCTTAACATTCATATTACTCCACTCTGCCATTGATAGCTTCTTTCCTTTCTCTTCAGCCCTTATTCTTCCTTTTCTAGCCATTCATGACAATTATTAAAACCTAACCATACCTCCAATTCAATGAATCCATGCAATAATTGTACATGAACAATTCTGCATAATTTTTTTTAAAATAGATTTTTCCTTTAATTTTCCTTCCAATGGTTTGTAAAGTTGTATGGAACTAAGAACAGCAATTTTATCAAATTGTTCTAATAAGGAGAAAAGATTTATGCTTGCCCTTACAGTTTCATATGTGTGAGCATTCATTAACCTGCACTGTTTGGCATGTGCACTATTACTTTGTGTTGGAGGTAACCACTGTGACAAACTTCTGAAAAAAGTGTTCCCAGTGTAGTGATGTTCTTCCTTAACAAATTATACTCATAAGGAAAGAAAAGAAACAAGTTTCACACTGTGTAATTTTAATTCTCAATTGTGATTTTGATGGACAGTTTTAAAACCATTGCAGTCCTAATGCTGAGTATTAATTCCTGCCCAGGTATATAACCTTTTCTAAGAGACCAAGGGAAAATAATTATTATTTTAAGTGATAAAGGTTCTGAAGATGAAATTTTATACCAGTGTTTAAAAATCTTTTCAGAGCTAACTAGAAATGGAAATATGGAACTGCAGAAAAGGTGATGTTTTGATCAATTTCAGTGTAACTACTGTTTATTTTTGCAAAGGTGCCTGCCCTCCCTAAAGAATTCTGCTTCCACGAGGCATGATGGCACATGTCTGTAATCCCAATGGCTGGGGAGGCTGAGGCAGGAGGATCATGAATGCAAAGCCAGCCTTAGCAACTTAGCATGGCCCCATGCAATTTAGTGAGACCATGTCTCTAAATAATATGTGAAAAAGGACTGGGGATGTGACTTAGTGGTTAAGCACTCCTGGGTTCAGTCCCCAGTACCAAAAAAACAGAAAAGAACTCTGCTCCTAATACTTTAAATAGTTATTTCTTCTTTGTGAAATTATATATTGCTACTTCTGAACAGGCAGCCAGTTGTACCTGCTTTTCCTGAAAACAGAAGTCTCTTGAAAATGGTGTGCATCATCTGTAAGGTGATACTCCTGATATAGGGACTTTGGGAAAATACACTTACCTTTCTCTCTCTGCTTATGGAAATTCAACTTTATTTTATTCAAGTTTATTTTATACTTAGTTGTTGCAAATCAGTGCAACAACTTCAAATGTGTTAGATTTTAATTTTAAATAAATCTAGACAGTGAATATTCAAGAGCATTCCTATGTCAAAAAACAGTTTAATGTAGGATTGTACCTCACATTTTAATTTCTTAGAGAAATCATGGCCACAGTAAATAAATGACCCAAGCTCCTATTATACCTTTGACATTGTGCACTTTTACAATATCTAAATATTAACATAGAGAAGTCACTGCCTTATAATTATTCTGCTGCCTTTTCTCACTTTCCTTTTATGTTCCTCTCTTCTTTCTTTTCTTACTTACCAGTTTAAGCAGCTCCACAAGAAATGTAGAAGGTTCTTTGGAAGGTTCTCAAAATTTTTCCACCTTCTCTTCTCCTGCTAGATACAGCGCTGCAGTTCTGAGCAGTGCAGCGGCTACCGTGTCTGCTGTCATTGCTGCAAAAACCAGGTAGAGCTAACTGCATGTGCAATGTCTGTCTCATGTGGCCTCCACGCTCTGCACTCACTGACAGGTTACTTCAGAGGAAGCACGTTCATTTGAAACAGCCACAGCTCTGTTCTGAACTCTTCATTGTACAGTGGATATTTTATCTAAGTTGTGGGTAAAGCCCATGTTATTTGTTACCCTTGTTTGAAAAAGTCGTCTTTTTATCTCTTTCCATTGCTACTGTTTATGTATGATTTCTCACTTGTCATGTATTTGTTGACTTCAGGGTTTTTACAGTTTTTAGTTTTTATGTTTGAAACAGAATCAGACATAAGTTTTTATTGATGTTATGTTCTCCCATAACCATTTGAGAGTGAACAAAAGCCTAACAACTCTTTGAAGCACCCCTTCCTCCCTCCACTCCCCAAAATTAAAATTGTTTTGTAGGATTTTGTTTTGTTCTATTTTTATATAATCTCTGTAGTCTGCGTAGTTTAAATGCTTTCTAAAAGAATGTCTTGCCAGGTACAGCTGCACACAGAGGCTTAGGAGGCTGAGGCAGAAGGATCTCAAGTTCAAGGCCAGCCTCAGTAATTTAGCGAGGCCCTAAGCAACTTAGTAAGATCCTGTCTCAAAATAAAAAATAAGAAGGGCTGGGGATAGAAAGAGCTCAGGGTTAAGTACCCTTGGATCTAATCCCTGGTATCCCCCCCCCCCATTTTTTTTAAATAGTAAAATAAAAAATAAAAGAGTGTCATGCCCAATTTTGGGGAAAATGTATTTAATTTTATATTAATGAGTAACAGCAAACAGTAAATTCGTGGCCCTTCTTTTATGCTTTCACTGCTTTGTGCTTCCTTTCCTTCTTTCTCCTCTACCCACTCACTCTCTAAGGAAACGTTTCAGATCATAGACCTTAAAAACTACTTTCTGTTCTCGGTAGTGCAATTTTTAACTTAAAAATCTTTCTAAATGCTTGCCAGGCTCTCCAGTCCTGAAAACTATTGCTCTCTGCTGGATGCGCTTTGCATTAGCCCTGTTTTCAAGCCTCTAGCTTTCCCCCATCTCCAGTCCTGCAGGAGATCCACCGGCTCTGTCTGTGTTAAGCAAACAAGGTACTGTGGGAGTGGATGTGGCAAGTGGTGGTTTGCTAGTAAGGACACTGCTTTCCCCAGCACTTAACCACCACATTAACAGACCAGATGAGAAAATCCCAGAGCTGATTTGTACCCATATTTGAATTAACTGTAATTTCAATGTAGTGCTAATACACAGGCATGTTATTTTGTGTGACTATTAACTCATCTTTTAATCCTTTGTGACATCTTCCATTAGTATACTTGATATTTGGTATGAAATTATGAGTAATTGTGCCAGAACTTGTTATGGTGGAATCTTGTCTTTGATTGCATGGACATAGAATAATCAAATGTTTAATAAGACATACTTTTTGAAAAAAATAATAATTGATTTTAATTGGCTGGTATATAATAGTTCTTAAACATGAAGGTTTTCCTTGAAAAAATAACTTCATTTTCACCGTATCTTGGACATGCTGTGTAAGTCAGCTTTCTATGTTTATGACAAAGTATCTGAAATAAACACTTATAAGGAGAAGTTTATTTTGATCCATGGCCTCAGAGGTTCCAGTCCATGGTGGGCTGGCTTCATTGCACTGGGGCATGCATGGCAGTGGAAACTGCTCCCCTAATGGCAGCAGGAAAGCTGAGAGAGAAAGAAGAGAAAGAGAGAGAAAGGGCTCCCAGTGAACTTCCTTCTACTAGGCCCTCCTACATGTTCTGCCACCTCCCAAAATGTTCTCAATCTGTAACTGAACTTATCTGTTGTAATAGTTAAACAAATATGAGAAAAGAATGTAAACTCAAGATAAATCAGATTGTTAATACTGAAAGTTAACTTTTATTTCTTTTTCTTTTTTCCTCAGCTCAGTTTTGAAAAGAATCTTTTGCTTTCTCTATTAGTATATTTTTCTCCATTTTCAGTTTTGGAAACAAAAACTATAATATACTTTAGAAGTCATATTAATTTATTATTTTATTTTAGTTCTTGATTTTTTTGGGCAGACTATCTGAAAATGACCATATTTAATTTTTAGCATCTGTGGTATTAGCCAAAAATATTTATGAATTTGTACTGATTTTCTTACTAGAATCCCCTAGAATTTTATTTTGCTTAGAAGTTTAATACACCTTAAATAATTTAAATTTTGAAAAAATATATTTTAATCATGAGTTCAGAAATAAGATAGTAATCTAGGCAACAATACCATACTATATTAACAAATTAATTCCTAAGTTTAGGCTATTTTGCTGCCAGTGATCACTAACACTTTCTCCCCAAATAAAATTTTATTGCCAATGTCCTTACTATTATTTCATCTATAGTATCTATAGTATACTATATACATCTATAGTATACCTGGTGTTTGTATGTTTTCTTTAAATAGCAGCCAATAGTTAAAAATTAGAAAAAAGACATGGTAAATTTTTAGAGACAGGCATATATTAGATATTTGATAAGTGATAAAGTCTAATGTTAATAAAGTCTAATCTTCATCCATTACTACATTAAATGTTTTAGATAATTAGTGATCTATTTCTCCAAAAGAAATTCAACCTCTCATTAATTGTGAATTTAAACAAACTTTCTTGCTTAAACCTGTACTTTTATGGATTCTTTATAATCTGCTTCAAGCCTTTCATAGCTAAAGAATATAGTTTAAGATTTAAATGTCTTAAGCCTGTTGTGAGAGAATGTACACAAGCCTTTGTACAAAGGATATAACTAAAATTAAAAATATTTTTAGCTTATAATTACTTATTCCATGGGAATTTTAGAAAATATTGTTATTTAAAATTGAGTTGAGGAAGCCAAATTGTGTCTGGGATCAAGATCCTAGATTCAAAACTACCCACAAACTACGTTTAGAAGCAGAATTGTTAGAGGAGGAGTATTAATTTAGTAAATGTACTTGTCGCTAATCTTGTTAACACTGAACTAGACAGTTATTTCAGGATGTACAAATAATAATCCCTCATTTTTGGAGCATAGACTCTGCACTGGGCACTTGAAGTTTATTATTTAGTACTTCATTTAATTACAATAACCTTGAAATAAAGGTAGTATTTTAATAATGAGGGAATTTGCTAGTTTTAAGTAATATACCCAAAGTCACAATAAAGTCTCTAATCTTGGGTAGTTAATAAAGTAAGAGAGGAGACAAGATACACAGGGAAGTTACCGTTAATGACCATTTTTAAAACATCCTTTAAAAATCAATGTAAAATTATATATCATATGGTTAATAAATGCCATGAATTAAAAGGAGGGTCTCTAGCTGGGCACGGTGTCGCACCCCTGTAATCCCAGCACTTTGGGAGGCTGAGACAAGAGATCACGAGTTCAAAGCCAGCCTCAGCAATGGCGAGGTGCTAAGAAACTCAGTGAGACCCTGTCTCTACATAAAACACAAAATTGGGCTGGGAATGTTGCTCAGTGGTCAAGTACCCCTGAGTTCAATCCCCAGTACCAATAATAATAATAATAATAATAGGAGTGTCTCTACCCCTAGAAATTTGAGTGGTTAAATAATACATTAATTGCTTAATATGGAGCACAGTGCAAGATGGGTGTTATTGTCCTATTAATTATAAGTAGGATTTCTATGAGTATAGAGAAATGGGAGAAATACCTACTATGTATAATGCCTGGAAAACATGTAAAAGTTTGGGCAGAGAATGGGATGACCAGAATACAGTTTCTGTGATAGAGGGGTAGATGTGAGTGGGCAGGTTGATTGTGACTTTGCCTAGAAGGCTTTGAATGCTGAGCCCTCTGCCTTCTTAATGGTTATATCTGTTCCACAGCTTTTCCACGCTTTGCTTAAGTACTTTCTGGTGACAGAGCTCTCATGAAAGGTACCCTAAGGAACAAAGGTTTTCCTTTGGATGATTTTACATATTAGGGAGTACTTCCCTTTTTTGAACCAAATCTGTTCAACTGTAGATTTGACACATTGGCATTAGGCAAAGAGAAAGTAGCCACACCTCATATCTGAATCCATGTGTCAGATATGAGGACTGTGCTCATGCTTTTCTTGAGTTTTATTTCATACCCTGTGCCATTATTACCAATTGTCACAACCAGAATTAATTAGACTTGGCATTGAATTCCTGTACCTGGTTACTCTCTTCTAAGACAGTTTGTCTAGCAACTCTCCTGGAATTAAATTCTAACTTCTTCAGATAAAACTGTTATTTTCAGTTTGTAACTTTTGTTTCATTTATAATTTCTAGTATTGCTCAATTTTTTTCCTTAGAACTGTGACTATTTAGATTATTAATTAATTTTTTGTCAAATCCAAATGAATAATTTAATCCTAGAATGAAAATTACTTCTGTTGCATGTTTCAGAAATTATTTAGTTGTGGTCTGGGGATGTAGCTCTGTGGTAGAGTGTTTGCCTAGCAAGTACAAGGCCCTGGGTCAATTCCCAGCACCATAAAATGACTTAATTATAATAAGTAAAAATATTGAAAATAACTCTTGTATTATTTGATTACATTAATTATCCTTTTCAAATCCCATATTCTGTGTCTTAGAGGTGGCTAAATAACTTTATATATAATTATCCCATTTAAGCCTCATGGAAATCTTTCTTAATGATTTTATTGGTACATTATAATTACGCATAATAGTGAGATTCATTGTGACTTATTTGTGCATGCAAATAACATGATTTGATTGCTTTTATTCCAAACTACCTTTTTCTCCCCTCTCACCCCTGATCTCCTTCCTGTACTCTACTGTCCTCCTTTTCTTTTTAAATTAGTGTATTGTAATTAAACATAAAAGTGGGATTTATTGTGGTAAATTTAAATTTGTACATGGACAGCAAAGCCTCATGGAAATCTAGCCAGCAAAGTACTATCCTCATTTGAAGTGTAGGTTACTGAGGCTTAGAGAAGAAAAATAATTTATCACAAAGCTTTTAAAAGATGTCCATTTAACCACTAATCAATGTTTATGCTTCTTTCCATTAATGCTTTTAATGTTGCCTTTACTGATAATTGTGTTCAACATTCCCATTAAGTATACAATTTTATACTTTTTATGTATGATAAAAAATCAAAGTGCTAGGTGTAGTGGTGCATATGTATAATCCCAGCAGCTCAGCAGGCTGAGGCAGGAGGATCACAAATTCAAGGCCAGCCTGAGCAGCTTAGCAAGATGCTGCCTCAAAATTTAAAAAGAACATGAAAAAGGGTTGGAGATGTAGCTCAGTGGTAGAGGGTTGAATTCAGTGGCAGCTGGGTTCAATCTTTAGTACCAAAAAAAAAAAGTACTGTAAGTTTTTCATTGTATAATCTATTTTAACAGCAAGCATATTTGAGTTTCTCATTAAACTGATCAGAAATAGTAAAAGATGATGGCTCTGTTAAACTTGAATTTGAGAGCACAAGAGTAAGGAGCAAGAGTGGTGGGAAATGAGCTCAATGGGACTATGTTGTGTCCACGTACAAATATGACATAATGAATCCCACAGTTATGTATAATTATAATGTACTGATTAGGAAAGAATAATGTACAATATTTCAAGAAAGTTAAAGTATCTTTAATATGATTTTTCAGAATTGTTTAAAGTATCAGAGGTGCCCCTGGACTACCCTAGGTTTCTTGTTTCACTGGAAGGACCTACACAAGCATGTAGTTAGACTCATGACTAAGATTTACTACAGCAAAAGAATACGAAGCAAAATCAATAAAGGAAAAAGGTGCATGGGACACACCTGTAAGAAATAAGACTCGGGCTGGGATTGTAGCTCAGGGGTAGAGCACTTGCCTCACATGCATAAGGCACTGGGTTCAATCCTCAACACCACATAAAAAATAAAGATATTGTGTCCATCTACAACTAAAAAATATCAAATAAAAAAAAAGAAATAAGACTCAAGTTTCCAGTAGTATTCTCCCAGTGGAGTCTCATGGGACATGCTTAATTCCTCTAGTAAGGAGTTGTGGCAAACTGTGCCAAGTGGTATCTACCAGAGAAGCTAGTCAGAGTCTAAGTACCTAAGATTTTAATAGTGGCTTGTTACCTACACATCAAAATTCCAAACTCTCAGAAGGAAAGTGTCTTTATGATATAGATTATATTTTTAATTTTTTTTTAAAGTTGAGGCACAGTAAGCAACTCTTATCTTTGAGAGAAAGTTTTATTTCACTGTTGGAAATAATTTACCAGTCAGGTTCCTACATGCCTAAGGATAGGCAGTCACATACCTGCTGCATTAAGTGTCAGGAGAGATTCAAGAGGAATTGGGCAAATTAGGTGCCAAAAGAGTTCATTTGGTTATATAGTACACATAATTGAATTTGAAAATTCTTTTCATTGAAGTAATCTTCACTTAAATCTTTACTTATAATTTGAGGATATTTATTTTGCTGAAAACATTAATATAGTACCTTGTCTTTATCAGTCTCTTCCTCCAGTTGTCAGTTTCAGTCTTTGAAGGAAGTGAGTTTCTGTGCATAGATTTATTTAAGCTACCAGTACTGAAAAGTTTAGCTATAGGAAGTATTGTTTTGTTGTTATTATTATACTTCATTTTAGAAAAATAACCACTGCCCATACTCTGTCATTCCAAACCCTGTATTTTGTAGTTTGGGCCATCTCAAATTGCTACTTCCTTTGGAGATGTTGTGTGTAAAATTGTAAATAACAAGTGATAATATAAGTCATATAATCTTCTAAACCAAAACAGAACCAGCATAGATAAGGCTTCTTGTTAAACATGTAACTCCAGTTGAGAGAAAATAATGATAGGCTAGTCTCTTTTTTTTCTTAGTGTTAGGAATCTAGAATGTAGGACATATCATGTTAAGCAGGATATGTTACCTTTTATTTATTACTGTGTGCATGGTATAACATCTGGCATTAGAGTAAGTGTTTAAATTTTACTCAATAAGTGAGTGTGCAAGTCAAAAGAGTAACTGGTGAGACATCAGGGAAACAGTTCATAAAATACCAGAAGAATGTGCAAAAGGGGAAGTATGGATGCCGTTTCATA
>PVHX01009001.1:0-79377 GCA_004024805.1 Geosciurus inauris | reverse complement strand
AAATAACAGGTTCAAAGTCAGAGTGCTGGGGTGCCCTGAAGATATATAAGGCATGTTGTGGTATTGGCAGCAATTCTGTGGTTCCTCTGGCTGATGGTGCTGTGGTAGAGAGGTTAGTCACTACCTGGATTCAATCCTAGTTTAGCTGCATGACTGTCTGAGTTAACCATGGACAAGCTCCTCAGCCCCTGTGACAAAGCTGACTCATATGTAAAAGGGTAGTGATAGCACATCTAGTGTTTTGTGAGGAGTCATATCTAAAAAGTGCTCAGAACCATGTCTAACATACAGCAGTGGACCTATGCTAGTTGGTGTTACTGAGAACCCAGCAAGATCTGTCCTATTCTGTGAAACTGAGGAATGTAAGGTATTCAGGGGAGATGGGTCTTCCTGCCTCCCGCCCACTCAGGTGATCCCCAGCCATGAGCACACCTCTTGGGTTCTTTTGTTCACACCAGATGTAACTCTGTCTTTGGAGAGAGGCATTCTTATTTCCTTGCTCCTGCAGAGAAAGCTCAAGTGACCGAAAATCACAGCTCATTGTCTAGCTCTGCCTCCTGTGTGACCTTGTGAATGTCTGCTCTCTGAAGCACAGTTTTCTTATTTGAGAAATGGGAATGAATATAGTTTTCAGATCAGAGAGGAAGCTAGGGTTGGGTGGTTGGGAGGAGGGGGTCTAGAGCCAGACGGCTTCAATCTGTGTTGCTACTTGGAGATGTCACAGGGAAGAGACATCTCTGAAGAAGGAGTTCCCAGAAAGAAAGGGGAACTTGATTCAGAAGCAGAAGGGTTCTTGGCGTACATGATGGAAAAGAATTTCAGCAGGTGGCAGTCAAAGGCATAAACAGAGATCTATTTAGCAAAGTAGATGCATATTCAAGGGAAAACGAGGGTCATCTCCAGAGGGAGAGAGCAGCACTGAGGTGCCTGTTGCTAATATTGATAGAGGCCCATTCTGGGGGCTGGACTAGAGGTGGAGCCAGGGTGCAGTTACACAGTTCCATGCCAGTGTTTCTGCATGTGCATATTGCCCTCGTGTTACTTCTGTGGACAAGGGCATGGGTCGCCTATGTGAGCAAGGGCTTGTTGCTTAGGAATTGCAACTGTTCATGGGCAATTTCTGCATTTCAGTGGTTCATGGACACTTCCTTGGGACTCAGGATTTCTCCTCTTATTCCAAAATTCCTATATCAGGCAACATGACTGTGGGCTGGCCTCCCAACCTTTGAGTGTCCCAGCTGCCTCTAAAAGAGAGACAATAATGGTACCTACTTGTAGTTGTAGTGTAAACTGTCTGAGTTAACCATGGACAAGCTCCTCAGCCCCTGTGACAAAGTTGATTCATATGTAAAAGGGTAGTGATAGCACATCTAGTGTTTTGTGAGGATGTAGTTGTAGTCCTCAGTAGTTGTAGTTGTGGTGTGGGGATTAAATGAGTTTGTGCCTGTGAAGTACATGGGACAGTAATGGCATTTGGCACTCAATCTGTACTAGTTTACTCCTGCTCTCTCTGCAGCTTTTGCTGACATTTCCATAGGGTTCCCTGTGGCTGCAGCTTAACTGAGACAGACTGTGAGCTCTGGGGTGTTCCTTCCTCAGCCAGTCTGCTCCTTTCTCTGCTACTGGGGAATGCAAGCCAGTAGGAGACAGATTTTTTTTTATAGGAATGAATGTGAGTCCATTTTAGTTTATAATTTTAAAAAGTAATCTTTCTAGAGCATTTGTTCCCTATGGTGATTGGATTGCTTTTAAGAATAGATTGTGTTCTGAGCACTGGGCCAAATGCTCCACCTCCAATATTTAATCCCATTGTCCCACTAGCACAGCAGGGTGAATGTTCTTAACCTTCTTTTACATATTAAGGAAACACACCTCCGAGAGAACAGCTACCTAGGGAGAGGCCACACACCTGGCTGAGGAAGTAGCAGGTTCCAGCCCAGCGATGTCCAGCCCCACGTCCCAGACACTTCTTTTGAGGCATCTTCTGAGGAAGGCTGAGCCTCAAAGCCAAGCTGGAGACTCCTGGAGGCCCTGGCTAGGTCCTCATAGCTGCATCTTCATCCATCTTTCTGGAGCATCAGGCCTGTCTGTGGGGAAGCTCAGCTTCTGCTCCCCATCCAAATAAAAGTGTGCCGCCATTTCAGGTAAGCCAGGTATCATGTTTCTTTATTTCTATAGAAGGGGCCTTGGAAGACAGAGACCCAGGCCTCCATCTGCTTCTCTGAACCCATGGTTCCAGTGCTCCCTGTTGTCCCTTCCTTTCTTTCTGTAAAAGAAGGCCAAGGCCCCGGTTCCTGAGGACTGGTCCTCCCTGGGGACTCCAACTTCTTTGGCCTGCAAATGGAAAGCAGTGATCTGTGTGACCCCAAGCTTCTCTCCAGCTCTACTTGCTTAGAAACTAATGTAGAGCTCCCCTCAGTCACGTGGGTAATCTGAGAGCTGCCCAGCTGAGGACTACTGGTGACTTACTCACTATTCACTCACTCACTGTGTGCCAGGCACCTTGGCAGGGGCTGAAGACAGAGCAGAGAACCCAGCAGACACGGCCCACTGTCCCTGTGGCATCCTGGGTTTGCAGAGAGGCAGACACTGAGGGGCAATTGCACACGGATGGGAGGTGCTTCAGGGTGGGAAGTACTCAGGGTCCTTACCCAGCCCAAGGAGATCAAACAGAGCTTCATGGAGGTGCCTCAGCTGAGACCTGAAGGTTAGGAGGAGCTAGCTGGGTGTGAGTGGACATGGAGACTCAGAGACTCCTTGTTTTTGAGGGGCCTGGAGGGTTGGTGCTGCCCCCTCCCTTTTTGGTCACTCCCATGGCAGGGAGTCTACAATAGTCTGAGGAGGGAGGCCGGCTATTTCCATCTGTCCACATGTGAAGGGGTATCCTGCGTGGAAGGACTGAATACCAGATATAGCACCCAATCAACCCTCTCCACAGGAAAAATATATCCATGAGAGCTCTCTCTGGATTTACCCACAACCACAGTGATGCCATGGGTGCATGGGGAGCCTGAGCCAGGACCTGTGGCAGAGAGGTGGTGCAGGCTCCGATTGGTACAAGTCACCATCCTGCTGGCTGCCCCCGCTGCCCTGACCTGAGGGTCCTTACAGCTGGCTTGTGCATCTGAACAGGCTGGGGAGGGGTAGAGGAACCTGGCAGCATGGGCTATGCCTGCTTCTTTTCCTGCTGTCTGCTGGTGTGGCTCTGCTGGACAGGCCTGTTTGCCTAGATACACTTCTGTTTTTGGTGGAGACAGACGAGCCTCATTCTAGGCCCTTGGCAAGCACCCTAGGACACCTGGTGAAACAGGGTGGGTTTTCCCATTGTCTGGCGGGTTGGCCTCCCTGCCTTCTTCAATGGAGACTCCAGGGACTTCTCTGCAGAAGGGAGAGGCAGGACGGTCTCCCAGCACTCACATATTTGGGCCTCAGAAGGCCAAGCTTACTGTCTTTGACTATTTGGCGAAGGACCTGGAGGTTCCCTTCTTAGCAGAGTCCTGAAGATGGAGCCAGGCCTCCACAGCAGAGATGCACAGTGGCCACTGCCCAGTGTGCACCTCACCCTCTCAGGGTCTATGTCTCCACCCAGGGGTGGGTGGGAGCAGCTCTTGGAGGAGAAGGGGGTTGGAGGCCTGGTGTGAGAAGACTGGGACACAGTGTTTTAAAAAGTCTTTCAAGCTAAGGTATGAACCTTAGTTTCCTCTTGTAAAACAAAGCTGTTGTCCCCACCATGACTTGGGGATGGGGTAACAGTATGAGGCATGTCAACAACAATAACCGTGATAACAAGAACAGCCACTTAACAGTGGTCGTCACAGTAGCTCCCGTGCTGAGGGCTTCACCTGTGCAAATCCTGTGCAGGACCCACACCTGTGAGCCTTTGATGCTGTCTATACACTGAAGAGCACATTGCAACTAGAAGTGTGTGTACAGAGACAAGTGCTGTCCTGAGCTCCCCAGACCTGGGCCTCCTGGGCACACTGGCACATGTCTGTCTCCTCTCTGGTCCTCCATGCTTTGTCAATGAGGAGGTGGACTCAGATGACCCCTAAGGTCCATCCAGGGAAGTGGTCTGGGGAGTTACCATCAAAAGCCCGTCAGGGGTGTCGAAGGCAGGGGGAGGAGGAGACCAAGGGGCTAGCTGGGTAGGGATGACAGAGGAATGTGGGTGTCCGTGGCACTGTTACCAAACTCGGGTCTTGGATCCAGAGTTGTAGAAGGGAACACTGGACCTGGAAGGATTTAACACAGGTGAGGCTTTTCCTAGGGATTTCTGCTTCAGCCAGAAGGGAGGCAGTCCACGGGGGACTGGAATCCCAGGCTGCTCAAGGACAGAGGGGAATGGCTTTTGTGGCATCTGCAGAGTAGGTAGGGGTTCCATCTCTTGATGTTATCATGCATATAGGTGAAATTCAGCTTGAGATCTTCATTCTGCTTTCTGCATTTCAAGTCCTCTTACCATTTTAAGCTCCATCCCCAGGGTGTGTCTTATTATGCTAATAAGGTAGAAGTAACTGTAGGTCACTCTGGTGTCTCTCCCAGCCATGCCTTTGCCCCTCACCACCTGGGGTTGCCCCTCACCATCTGGAAAGTCTCTGATGTTATTGTTTTCAGCAGGGTGGCCCCTATTCCCTCTGCTTCTGCTGACCACAGAGTCTCAGAAAGTGGAATGACTTGCCCAGCTCCTGCCTCCTGGCGTGCTATCTCACTCCCCTGGCCCCAACTACCTGTGCACCTTTTAACACCCAGTGTGGCTCTGAACTCTGGGAGACCAACAGTTGACGTGGCCCTTATTTCCCTGGAGAAGTGTTTATCTCTTGGCCCTAAGGGATCCTGTTTATCATAGGGGTTCCCAACTATCAGAACCAAGATCAGATTCTCTAAAGAGAGACAGGAGAATTGCGAGTTCAAAGCCAGCCTCAGCAACGAAGAGGCACTAAGCAACTCAGTGAGACCCTGTCTCTAAATAAAACACAAAATAGGGCTGGGGATGTGGCTCAGTGGTGGCATACTCCTGAGTTTAAGCCCTAGTACCCCCCTATAGATGCAAATATTCTCAATAAAATATCAGCAAACTGTATTCAAAAACTTACTACGAAGATAGAACACCATGATCAAGTGAACTTCATCCCAAGGATGCAAAGTTGCTTCAACATACACAAATCAATAAAAGTAATTCATCACTTATATAGAATTAAGAACAAGAATCAGGTGATCATCTCAATAGATGCAGAAAAGGCCTTTGATAAAATACAGAACACACTCATGTTAAAAGCACTGGAGAAACTAGGGATAGAAGGAACTTACCTCAACATTATAAAGGCTATGTGTGACAAACACAAAAGCCAATATCATCTTGAAAAAAAAACTGAAATAATTTTCTCCAAAATTGGAATAATACAAGAAAGTCCATTTTCAATAATTCTATTCGGTATACTTCTCAAAAGTCTAGTCAGAGCAATCAGCCAGACAAGGAAATTAAAGGGATACATGTAGAAAAAGAAGTCAAACTGCCTGTTTGCTCATGACATGATCCTATATATAGAACATCCAAAAATCTACCAGAACACTTCCAGAGCCAATAAATGAATTCAACAAAGTAGAAGGATACAAGATGAACACTCATAAATTAATAGCTTTTCTACCCTCCAACAGTGATTGAGCTGAGAAAGAAATCAGGAAAACTAACCCTTTCACAATAACCTCAAAAATGAAATAAAATAATAGAATAAAATACCTGAGAATTAATCTAACCAAGGAAGTGAAAGACCTCTATAGAACCCTGAAGACGGAAATTGATGAGGAGCTTAGAAGATGGAAAGACCTTCCATGTTCTTGGATAGACAGAATCAGTAATGTTAAAATGGCTATACTACCAAAAATAATATACAGATTCAATACAATCCCCATCAAAATTTCAATGATAACCCTTCAAAGAACTAGCAAAAAAGTCCTTAAATACATTTAGAAGAATAAGAGACCCACAGTAGCTAAAGCAATTTTGAACAAGAAAAATGATGCAGGAGGCATCTCAATATCTGATCTCAAATTATACTGACAGAGCTATAGTAGCAAAAATAGCATAGGATTTGCATCAAAATAGACATGAAGACCAATGGAATAGAAGACACAGAGACAAACCCACATAAATACAGTCATCTGATAATTAACAAAGGTGCCAAATGTGATGGAGAATAGACAGTCTTTTTAGCAAATGATGCTGGGAAACCTGGGTATTCTTATGTAGACGAATGAAATTACATCCCTGTCTCTCACCCTGCACAAAAGTCAAGTCAAAATGGATCAAAAACTTAAGAATTATATCAGAAACCATGTAGCTACTAGAAGAAAACGTAGGTTCGATACTCTGTCATATAGGTACAACTTCCTCAACAAGAACCCTAAAGCTCAAGCACTGAAAGCAAGAATCAATAAGTGGGATGCCATCAAGTTGAAAAGCTTCTGCACAACAAAGGAAATGATTGAGAGAGCCAAGAAAGAGCCTACAGAATGAGCGAAAATCTTTGCCAGCTGCTCCTCTGACAGAGGATTAATATCCAGAATATATAAAGAACTCAAAAAACAGTGCAAAAAAAAAAAAAAAAAAAAAAAAAAAAAAAAAAAAAAAAAAAAAAAAAAAAAAAAAAAAAAAAAAAAAAGAAAAGAAAAGAAAAAACCCACAAACAACCCAATCAATAAATGGGCAAAAGAACTAAGCAGAGATTTCTCAAAATAAGAAACACAGATGGCCAACAAAGATAAGAAAAAATATTCAACATTTCCAGCAATCAAAACTAATCAAAACTACATTAAGATGTTATCTCATTACAGTCAGAATGCCAATTATAAAAAACACAAATAAAAACTGGTAAGGATGTGGGGGGAAAATACACTGACACATTGTTGGTGGAACTGAAAATTAATGCCACCATTCTGGTTGTGTGGAGATCCTTAAAAAACTAAGAATGGAACCACCATATGACCCAGTTATCCCACTCCTCAGTATATATACAAATGAACTAAAATCAGCATAAAGCAAAGCAGCCACTTCCATGTTTATAGTAGCACAACTCACAGTAGCCAAGCTATGGAACCAACTCAGATGCCCATCAATAGAGCAAGGAAAATGTGGTATATACACAATGGAATATCCTGCTAAGCGAAGTAAGCCAATCCCAAAATACCAAAGGACGAATGTTTTCTCTGATAAGTGGATGAGAATCCATAAAAGGGGGAGCATAGGATAATTAGAGAAACTTTGGGTTAGTCAAAGGGGAAGAAGGGGAGGGGAGGGACATAGGGAGAGGAAAGATGATGGAATGAGAGGGACATCATTACCCTAGGTACATGTATGACTGCACAAATGGTGGGACCCTACTTTGTGTACAGCCAGAGATGTGAAAAACTGCCCATTTGTGTACAATGAACCAATGAGCATTCTGCTGTCAGATTAGAACAAATTAAAAAATAAAAAATAAATTTATTTAATTATAAAAAAAGAAGAATGAAATGATAGCGGTTTCCAGTAAATGGGTGAAAATGGAGAAAATAATACTAAGTGAAATAAGATAGACTCAGGAAAACCAGGGTTGAATGTTTTCTCTCATAACCGGAAGCTAGAACAAAATAAGGAGAATGAGAGGAAGAGGAAGGAAGGGAAAGAAAAAGAAATGGAATGAATTTAACAAAATCTTGTTATAAACACATATAAATGTGTTTATAAATGTTATAAATGTGTACCAAACACATATAAATGTTATAAATGTGTACCAAAGGAAATTTAACCTTTATGTATACATAGAAGAAAGGCAGTTTGTAGTAGAAGAGGGAGAAAAGGGGGAGGAAGGAGGGGAGGAACAAGAAGGAGGAAATGGAGATTAGAAATCAAATTCCTTGCATATAGTTTAGTCAAAATGAATCCAAATACTATGTATAATCACAATACTAAATAAATAATAAAAAAGGAGTCCAAGAAAAAAAAGAATATGTTCATTGTAAAAAACAAATTGAATATAAAAGAGAGAAGAAAAGTAAATAAAAATAACATGAAATTCTCCACCGGATCATAAACATTTTATTGGTCAACTTCCTTCCAGAGATAGCGAGGCACAATGCATGTTTACTCTTTAATGGACCTGGAGTCCTGCTCTATGCAGCAGACTGCTAACTGCCTGCCAGATATGTATTCTCATCTCCCTTGGTAACAGGACTCTTGGTAATATGCCCAGGAGAAATTCCATTTCAAGCCTCCCTAGGAAAGCTGCTGTGGCCTTTCCCTATGATATCCTGACCATTGGCATGATAGCTGGAGCTCTGGTAGCCATAATGTGGCTAATGGCATAATGTACCACCTCTCAAGAATGGCAGATCAAAGAAATGGAGGATCTTAATCTCCAATGATTTTAAGGAACAGGACACAACCTAGACTGTCTGTCTCTAGTTTTTTATGTAAGAGATTAAACCACCCATTTGCTTAAGCCCTTAGGCTTAAAAAGCTATGTATACTTGTGTACCTTTTTCAAGTTAATGTCTAAAATTTATTTAAGTTTAAGTAGTTGCAAAGAATGTAATTCTGACTTACTGAAACCATTAGTATAAAACTATTGCATCATTCCTTAAAATTTGTTCAAAGCAATTTAAATTTCTTTCCAACACTCACCACCATCTATTTAAAGATATATGAACGAAATTTCTGTTAGCAGCTGAATTTTAGACAATTTAGTTTTTTCTTGAGCTCTAATTTCTGTCCTATGTATTTTAGAGGATTTCGTCCTGCATGTTTTTCTGCTTGAAAGTCTTCCAAATATCTTTTGTCTCTACAATAAAATAAGATACATACACACATTAAAATGCTTTTCTACTTCTAGTGACCATCAATCCCTGAGGGTTAAAAATTTGTTCTGGATTGAGTTATATTACAATCTTAATAAATATATGTGATCAAAGTTTCATAAGTCCATTTTAACATGCTCCTTGACTCTTGCATTGTGATATCCTGTGCACCCCCTTTGGACTCTGACAAGAAGGATAAGATGAAGAACATCACCCCTTGACCATGGACCTCTCAAACTATTTCAATACTAAATTTGCACAATGTCTTTGAAACTAAGAGTAGTAGATTTTGATGAAACATGAAACAAACTCCTAACTACTATCAAAATAGTTATCATGTTGGAATATGTTGGAAGAGCAACATGGAATGCCCTCTTCTCAGATATCTATGCTTTTTTTTTTTGGTACCAGGAATTGAACTCAGGGGTACTTGACCACTGAGCCACATCCTCAGCAGTATTTTGTGTTTTATTTAGAGACAGGGTCTTACTGAGTTGCTTAGCGCAACTAAGTGCGCTGTTGCTGAGGCTGGCTTTGAACTCGCAATTTTCCTGTCTCAGCCTCCCCAAAGTGCTGGGATTACAGGAGTGTGCTACCGAGCCCAGTTATCCATGCTTTATGTGTGGCCTACCCTGGAGCAAGACTTCATATAGAAACTAAGATTTTTTTTGGAATATCATGTCCGGCATTGCACAAGAGAGTATTGTAGTCTTGGCATTGTACAAGAGAGTACTCGTAGTCTAGAACAAGTACTTGTTATGTGTCATAGGTATTGGGAAGAATGCAGCAAGGGTGCAGACCATATGGACTGCTTATATAGGTATCTCAACACCCAGTTTATTAAAAAGAATGAATTGACTGAAAATGACCTTCAGTATGGCTATGGTGGTGAAGATATGAAAATGAACCACTTATGGAAATAAGAGAGCCAGCATTGGATATGTGGAGGAAATTAATGGTTGAACCACTTCAGACCACCCTTATACTAATGCTGCTTTGAGAAATCAAAAAATGAGTTCTGATATTTATCTTCCTGAGTGTATTAGTCAGGCTTCTCTAGGGGAACAGAATCAACACAAAGTAATTATAAAAAGGTAATTTATTAGGTTGGCTTATGTGACCAGAAGCTGGATAGTCCACAAAGGCTGTCTGTAGGCTGGAGAGTTGTAAGAACCAGTAATTGCACAGTCTAAGAGGCTGAAGCCCCAGAACAAGAGGGTTCAACAGTGCTACCCTAGTCTGAGACTGAAGGCTTCTGGAAAGTCACGGGAGAATCACTGGCAGAGTCCGCTTTGGAAGAGTGAAGAATCAGGGGTCTGATATCCTCAGATGATTGCAGCAGTGATTAAGTACCCATTCAAGAATCCAGCTTGCATCTGCGCTGCTTCCTTGTTCTTTCAACTTTTATTCCATCAAAGCCATCATCCTATTGAACAGTGCTGCCCATGCTTAGGAAGGGTCTCCATTTCAGTTGGCTATCCCACATGCCAATCATTCTTAGACACAACCTTATTGACACACCCAGAAACCTCTTAATCATTGATATCTCTTAATCCAATCAAGCTCACAATTCAAATTAACCATTGTCCACCCCTTGTCAACTTGATACCCAAATATGACTCTTTACATCATACTTAAATTTCCAAATAAACACAATAACAAGATCAAAGCTTCGTAAGTCCATTTTACAAATTTTAAAATAATAAACATAAAAGAAAAAGTGGGAATGCATGTTAATAAGATGAATAGAACAAGATTTCAACTAATTGGTTCATTTATGATGACTATTACTTATTGCTACAATGAGGATTCAGCTAATTTTTCTTCCCACTTATTGTTTCTATAGAAATGAGTCCTAATAAACCTGTTCACATAGAGAACAGCACATGCTTTTTATGGCACTGTCATAATTTTTGGACTTTTTATGATTTACATGCTAAAAATCACAAAATTTAATTTTTAATATTCTATAAATAATCATTTGGTTGAAACATCTTTTAGTTTTGACGAAAGTGAGGAATTAGAAACCACTGACTTGCAAAGGATTTACAATCCAATCATTAGAGTGATCCATGATTGGATCACTCTAATTAGAACTCTAACTCCATTAGAGTTCTCAATTTCTGGGAGCTATATCAAAAAGACCACGTACCGTGACCCATCAAATAGCTGTCAGTTTCCCTCTCACTCCTTTACAAAGGGGCACTTGTTTAAATTGCTACTCACAGAAAGGATTGGGAACAATCCAAACATAAATTTCATTTACACTTATCAACATAGTGTTTTTATGAAATGCTTTTTTTCTGAGTGCAAACATATTTTCATCCATACCTTGGAAAATGTCTACCACATATCCTAGATGGCAAAGCTAGTTCTCATTGCCAAGCCAATTATCCCAGTCAAGATTCTTATTTTGAAGTATGTCACACATTTAGAAAAGTGCCCTGAGCCGAATTTCACAGGTCAATAAATTATTGAAAAGCAAATGCAAATTTATCATTCTTGCTGGCATCCTAGAAACCTACTCATGTCCTTTCCCACTCCTCCTTCCTTCCTTCTAGAGGACACTGTTTCCTGTAATGAATCATGTTGATATGAACATACATTTCTGTTCTACCTAGAAGTAGAATTGCTGAATTCTAGAACATGCCTACCTTCAATTATAGCATGTAGTGACCAATGTTTTCTAAAGTGGTTGGCGTTGGAGAGTGCCCTTTGCTTTACATGCTCCCTGTGCTAGCTTCAGTTACTCTTATGAATATTTGAGAAGAAGTTTTGGCTGACAGTTTTGGAGGCTTCAGTCCATGATTGATTGGCCCTCATGCTTTGGGGCTGTGGTGGCACTTAATGGTGGCAGTGCATTGTGGAGCACAACAGCTCACCTCCTGGCAGGGAAGTGAAAGAGAGAAAGAGGAAGAGACCAAGGTTCCACAATCCCCTTAGAGGGTATGTCCCCAGTGGCCTGAGGAGCTCCCAGGTAGGCCCCACCACTCAAAGGTTCCACCACCTCTCACTGGTGCCACAGGCTGGGAACCACACCACCAATGCATGAACCTTTGGTGGACATTCCAAAACCAAACTGTAGCACCCGCCCACGCTTTGATTCATCACCTCTAAGATAAACATTTGCCTATTCTTTGTAACTAATTCCTGTGTGTTCATCAGTCTTTGTCCTTTCGTACTTTGTCTATAATCTGGTTTCAATTTGCATCTCTCTGACAATGAATGGGACTGAGTTCCTCCTGTGAATTGCTAAAGACTTTGGCCATGTTCCTGTTGGAATGAACTTCTTGCTGTTTTGTAGGAGTCCTTTTGCTATTTTGGATATGGATATGGCTCTGCCATCAGTTATATACATCGCAAATATCTTTTTCCATTCTGTGATTTGCCTTTGTCCAACCTTTAAATGACTATTGGTGATGAACAACCCATAGCAAAGTTCCTGGGCTCTTTGTTCTAGTATTTTTGATCTATTTGTCTGACCCTATGTCAAAGCAGTAACACTGTCCTAATTACCACGCTTTTATGACAAATCTCCATATTAAGTAGTGCACATTCTCCCAACTTCTTCTTGAAGACTTTGCTGTCGTGGTACTCCACAAAGCAGACATCAAGATGCCATTGGAATTTAATGATTAAATTTTATAAAAGGCATTGCCTGCATGAGAAAAAATAGGAAGGGAGCTTCTAAGGCTGAGAGAGGGGGCAGACCTTGATGCCCGTGACGGGGAGAAGGAAGAACGGGCTGAAGTGTTCTGCAGTACTGTACAGTCAAGGGAAGGTTTAATGAGTTGGTGGGGATTCCCAGAACCAAAACTGGCCATGAGTATGGTCTTGTGTCCAAGAACAGGTCTTCTGTTGTATTCTTAAATGCATTCAGGTGTTGGCTTAGAGCAGTCCACAGAAGTGTGGCTTCAGCACAAGCGTGGTGATGAATTCCAGAGCATGTAGCTGGACCCATTGGTCAATTACTGTCCTTACACTGGTTGGAGTTAGCAAGGCTCATATTATGGCTACTGCTGTCTAGCTTTTGTTGTGGGTAGATCTACCTCCCTGCACAGGTTCAGGGGGCAGCTCTTATAATTTATGATGTCTGATTTATAGGACAAATCAGATCAGTTTAGGAAGAATTGATATCTTTAAAATATAAATCTTTCTGGTTAGTCAAGAGGTTTTTAAAAGTTATCAACATGAAGAAATGATCAATGTCTGGGGTGACAGATATTCAATTACCCTGATTGGATTGTTATACATTTTGTACATGTATTGAAATGTCATACCTATATATTTGCATAATTACTATATGTCAACTAAAATAAAAATATATTATCCAGGCTCAATGGCACACATCTGTAATCTCAGTGACTTGGGAGGCTGAAGCAGATGAATCACAAAGACTGGGGATGTGGCTTGGTGGTGAGCACCTCTGAGCTCAAACCCTAGTACCACTCCACTCCCCTAAAAATGTTAAAAATACATGGGTCTTCTGATTCATGAATTTAGTATGTAGCTTTGCTTATGTATTTTTTAAAAAATATCTCTTAATAATGTTTCATTATTTTCTGCAGAGTATTGTAGTTTGTTATAATAATTTCTGGGTATTTAATTTTTTGCTACTTATTGCTTGTATATACAAATATATTTTATGTTTATGTCTTGACTTTTTCTCAAGCAACAATGCTAAGCTCAACATTAATTCTGACAACTTATTGGTATATTATTTTGGACTATCTCTGTGTACATCAAATAATATTATTATTTTCTTTCTTTTCCTTTATTATCCTATACTCTTTCTTTTTCTTGCCCTACTGCGTTGGCTACTTCCTGTATAATGTTGACTATAAGTGGGAGTACTTGTCTACTTCCAAATCTCGAGCCAAACCAGCTACTAGTAAGTAAAATTATCCTGTATACCTTTTTAAAAAAACTTTGTTAGGCCCCTTTCCCATTCTTTTACCTGTGCTCTTCTCCAGGAAGCAATTTGCAGGAACTGAGTTGATGACTCCATTGCCTCTTTGCTGCAGATAGGTTGGGGTCAATTGGAAGCACTTATGTGAGATAGGATAGAGAGGAGAATTCAGTTGAGGTATTCATTCCCCAGACTAACTCACTGCCATGACACACAGAGTAGGTGTGTTCTTCTACCAAAGCTCACTGCATCTGTCATGAAGCCCTCTCCATAGAGCTACTCTTTTCATTTTACAGTGATTGCTCTCTTCCCTTGCCTCTTCAGGTCCTCCTACCCACTACCAGCCCTAGGGTATTTTATGACCCCCTCATTACTTGAAACTCTGCTCCACCTTGTAAATAGTCACTGCATGAAACTCTTCAAATTATCCCAATTAAGGACACCATTTGCTTTCTGCTTGATCTCTTGGACAACTGAAATTTATTGTACATTTTTATGTAGGTCTTTATCAGAGAAATGTCCTTCTAGTTCTCCTTAAAATATGAACTGGTGTTGTTTTATCAAATGCTTTTTGTGCATATATTGAAAAAATGGTATGATTTTTATTCTTCAGTTTGTTAATGTGTGATACAATGTTACATCATCTTTGTTTTCTTGAAATAAACTGTTGAAATTAATTTGCTAATATTCTATAAATGAATTTTGCATTTCTGCTCAGGAACAAAGTTTGACCTATAATTTTCCTTTCTCACTATATTTTGTTTCATCAGGTTTGGGTGTCATTTTGCTTCATGTCTCAATATGAGTTGAATTGCATTTCTTCTTTTTCTAATGTCTATAAAAATTATAAAGATTAGAATTATTCAAATCTGTAGGTACTTAATAACAGTCTGAAACATGT
The DNA here is from genome assembly GCA_004024805.1 of Geosciurus inauris. NCBI lineage: Eukaryota > Metazoa > Chordata > Mammalia > Rodentia > Sciuridae > Geosciurus > Geosciurus inauris. Next base: position 64,735 of record PVHX01009001.1, on the reverse strand, counting down.
AAAGCAAAAGTTGACAAACCAAAGGAAAAAACCCCTCAGATTTTAACATATCTATAACTGACAAAATAAGTAGAAAAAATTGTAAAAGATTTAATTAGCACCATTAACATGACCCAGTGGACATACAGAACACTGCACAATAACCACAGGACACATGTACTTTCTTTTTAGGCTTACACAGAGCATTTACAAGATCTTGACAATGTCTTGAGTCAGTAAGACAAAGATAAAAAATATTTTAGGGACTGATGGTGTAGTTCAGTGATAGAGTCTTTCCTAACATGCATGAGACTCTGGGCTAAATCTTTTAGCACTGAAAAAAAAAATTAAAGAATGTTATGGTTTAAATATGAGGGATCTCCCAAAACTTGTGTGTGAGACAATGCAAGAAAGTTTAGAGATGAAATGATTGGGTTATGAGAGCCTTAACCTAATCAATGCATTGGTCCTCTGATAGGGATTCACTGGGTGGTAACTATAGACAGGCAGAGTGTGGCTGGAGGAGGAAGATCATTGGGGGCATGCCTTTGGGGTATATATTTTGTCCCTGGAGAGTGGAGATTTCTCTCACTGCATCTTGGTTGTCAAGTCCTGAGCTACTTTTCTCCATCACATCCTTCAATGATGATGTTCCTCTTCACCTCCTGCCCAGAGCAATGGAAGTGTCCATCTGTGGCCTGAGGCTTCTAAAACTATGAGCCCCAAATAAACTTTTCCTCCTCTAAAATTGTTCTTGTCAGATTTTTTGATCATAGTGGTGAAAAAGATGACTAAAATAATTAAAATCATACAGGATTTTTTTATCACAGTGTCATTAACTTAGAAAAACATAAGAAAAAATAAATTAAAAACTACATGCTTGGAAACATAAAACTTTGCTTTTAAATAAAGATAAATCAAACAAACAACCACAATGGAAATTAGAAATTATTTAAAACTGATAATAAAAATTCTACATAAAAAATAAGTCACTGATGGAGTGACTTAATTGGGATTTAGGTAGCTCCATGGGACCTCTAGTCTGTAAGTTGTTATATGAGCAAACCCTGAATTTTTCTCAGGTTTTCTATTTCAGGATATGATCTCTTCCTCCTCTACATACACCTACTTAATATTTTAAATTAAGAATCCATTAATGACATTGTTTTAAACAGTCTGTTTTGTCATGTGCATTTACCCACATGTGTATGGTTCTCCTTGCTCCTTCCTGTGGCTCCGACCCTCACTCTGAAATCATTGTCCTTTTGGTCAAAGAAACTTTGACATTCCTTTTTGCTGTTTTGCTAGTGAAAAAATGCCCTCAGAGTATTGGAGAATGTCTTTATTTCAACTTCATTTTGAAGCTTATATTTTGCTGGGTATAAAAATCTAGCTACCGGGGCTGGGGTTATGGCGCAGTGGTAGCGTGCTTGCCTGGCACGCGTGAGGCACTGGGTTCGATCCTCAGCACCACATAAAAATAAAATAAAGATATTCTGTCCACCTACAACTAAAAAAAAATCAATAAATATTTAAAACAAAAAATCTAGCTACCCCTATCTCACCATGCACAAAACTCACCTCAAAGCGGATCAAGGACCTAGGAATGAGACCAGAGACCCTGCGTGTAACAGAAGAAAAAGTAGGCCCAAATTTTCATCACGTCAGATTAGGCCCCGACTTCCTTAACAAGACTCCTAAAGCACAAGAAATAAAATCTAGAATCAATAAATGGAATGGATCCAAACTAAAAAGCTTCTTCACAGCAAAAGAAACAATGAGGTGAAGAGAGAGCCTACATTTTGGGAGCAAATATTTGTCACATGCACATCTGATAGAGCACTGATCTCTTGGATATAAAAAGAACTCAAAAAACTTAACACCAAAGGGAAAAAAAACAATGACCCAATCAATAAATGGGCTGAAGAGCTGAACAGACACTTCTCAGAAGATATACAATCGATCAACAAATATATGAAAAAATATTCAACATCTCTAGCAATTAGAGAAATGCAAGTTAAAACTACTGTAAGATTTCATCTCACACCAGTCAGAATGGCAATTATCAAGAATACAAACAACAATAAGTGTTGGTGAAGATGTTGGGGGAAAGGCACACTCATACATTGTTGATGGGACTGCAAATTGCTGCAACCAATCTGGAAAGCAGTATGGAGATTCCTTAGAAAACTTGGAATGGAACCACCATTTGACCTAACTATCCTACTCCTCATTCTATACCGAGGGCTCAAAATCAGCACACTACAGTGATGCAGCCACTTCAAAGTTTATAGCAGCTCAATTCACAATAGGTTGTGGAACCAACCTAGATATCCCTCAATAGATGAATGAATAAAGAAACTGTGGTATGTATACATAATGGAATATTACTCAGCATTAAAAGAGAATAAAATTATGACGTTTACAAGTAAATAGATGGGAGTTGGAGAACATCATGCTAAGTGAAGTAAGCCAATCCACAAAAACCAAAGGCTGAATGTTCTTTCTGATAAGTGGATGCTGGTCCATAATGAGGGAGGGGGCATGGGAAGAATGGAGAAACTTTGGTCAAAGGGGAGGGAGGGAGAGGAGGGGACATGGGGGCAGGAAAGATGATGTAATGAGATGGACATCATTGCCCTAGGTACATGTGTGACTGCACATATGGTGCAACTGTACATCATGTACAACCAGAGAAATGAAAAGTTGTGCTCCATTTGTGTACAATGAGTCAAAATGCATTCTGTTGTCATGTACACCTGATTAGAATAAAAAATTTAAAACAAGGAGTGGGGTAGAAAAAATAATTAAAAAAGGAGAGAGAAGGAAGAAAAAAAGGCTTGATTACCAAAATGAAAAAGAATTTTCCAAAAAGAAAACATGAGGACATGTATATAGAAAGGGAAGAACAGGGCTAAAATAAAAAATCTTTCAAAAAAAAATCTAGCTACAGTTGTTTTCTCTTAATTCCTTAAAAATATCATTCCATTCACTCCTGATTTCCCTTGTTTATTTTGAGAAGTCAGCTGTTTGTCTAATTGTTGTGTCATTGAAGGTTGTTATTTATTTATTTAGTTTGTCCTGGGTGCTTTACCACTGACCTACATACCATCCTCTACCCCATCCCAGAAGGCCCCAGAAGGGGTTTTGCTAAATTGTTTAGGGCTTCACTAAGTTGCTGAGCAAGGCCTCCAACTTGAGATCTTCCTGTCTCAACCTCCCAAGCCACTGGGATTACAGGAGTGTGCCACTGTGCCTGGTCCTTATGTGTCTTTTTTTTTATTCTCTACAGTTTTGTTATGATGTGCCTAGTGTCCCACCCCTGACTCTAGTATAGGTTGCTTGAGATTTGTAGGGATTCTTAAATATTGCCTTATTCCTTTAATCTATTTGAGAGTGTTGTCAACCATTATTAAGTTTCAGTATTGCTCCCTTTCTCCCCCTTCTGTCTCTTTTGCCTTCTTTCTCTTCCCCTCTTCATTCTTTCTGAGACTATCATTACAAAGGCATTGGATTTTCCCGGTGCATTATCTTATTGCTAACCCCCTTTCTTTTTTACAAGTATTTTTCTTTCCTAATATTTCTCTTGTGCTTCATTTGTTAGTTCAATGGGTTTTAAAAAAATTTTTCTAACTTATTAATTTTATGTTTGGGAATATTGACCCATCCATTGAGCTATTACATGTAATTGCTGTGTTTTTCAGTTCCAGAATTCCTATTTGTCTCTTTTTCAGATCTGGTATGTCTATCTGGTATAGTTTCTGGTTCTTTGCTAACACTATTAATTTTCTTGTTGTATGTGTTAATACATAGTAAGCCTATATTTTTTTTTACAAAAATCTTTTCTATTACGGACATTTGTGTACGAATCTATATATCAAACATACACAGAATGGAAGAAGCAGCATAATAAATTGTTATGTAATTTCTGCTCCAATAATTATGAATATTCTCTCATTCTTTTTACAAAATATATCCTTCCTCTTCTTTAATAAGTAGAGGGTTTGCTGCTGCTGCTCTCCTCCTCTTTTTCCTTCTCTTCCCTTGTCTGTCTCTTCTTCATCCTCCACATCCTCCTTCTTCACTGGAGTAATTTAGAGCAAATCCTAGCTGTTATCCCATTTCCCTAACAGACATAAACTTAAAAAAAAAAGCATAATCAAGAAATCATCTCACTCAGGAATATGAATGCTAATACTACTACCTTGTCTACCTTCAATTTTCAGTATTCCCAAATTAGCTTTAAAACTTTTAAGAATTAAATATTTTTTCAAACCAGGTTCCAATTCAGGTCTGCATTTGGTTATAATGGTACAATTCTGATATATTAGCATATTTTTTGAAGTCCACATGATAATGTCTGGAGCCCCTGTGGTCTGCTTCTAGTGCCTCTTATTTCTGCTTATTTTCCTTTCTGTTGTCTTGTCTCATGTGTTTGTTGATTGTTTATTGTGTACTTGAATCATATTTCAAAGATTTTTGTAGTTCTTGTTGTTATTGCTGAGGATGTAACCCAGGGCTTCACGCATGCTGGGCAGTGCTCTACCACAGAGTTACACCTCCAGAAATAATTTGTAACAATTTTAATTATTATTATTATAGAAATAACTTTTAGTCTAGAATTGTGTTTTCTTTTGCAGAGGATTTTTTACTCCTCCCAGATGTCTGGGTGCACTAGTCATCCTAGATAGCCTTATTCCAGTTGTAGGGACTGGGGTTCTTTAAAGCTGCTTTTCTATTGCTTCAGGAGCTAGTTTCTTTCTTCCTTATTCCTAGGTACAATGGCTTTGGTGGGTCCTGGTATCCAATTTCTTTCCCCTTAACATTGTGAGGTCACCAAAAACACTTTCCAGCCCCTTAACCTGTCACTCTCTCAAGTTTTCTGTTTCAGAATCACTGAATGCCCCTGGGAGGATGCTGAACCAACCTCTATGGCTTCGGATTCATCTCTCGGAACCCACATCTTGGCTAGGATTTTAGTTTCATTTCTCCTCCTCCTTCTCCTTTCTCCTCCCCCTCCTCCTCCTTCTACTTTCCTTTTCCTCCTTTTCCTTTCTTCCTCCTCCTCCCCCTCCTTCATTTTACTAACTCTCCTATTATGTAGATGAAATATGCTTTTAAAACACTTTTATATTTCAGCTAATCTGTACTTTAATTGGAAAGTTGGTTAAAAATATTCGATTTACCATCAGATTTAATTTATACTCTAAAATTGGGTGTAATTTACATACATAAAAAACAGAAACCCTGTGTATAACGCAACAGATTTGTCCTTATGTGATTACATATGTAATCACTTATTTGTATTTCAAGTAAATGTATTAATAAAGTTAATCCCAAGTAAATCTTCCTACTTGTGAGTTTTTATTCTAAGACAGAAATGTGCTGTGAGTTTGTTACCAAGTAATACCAATGTTGAAATGTTGCTGCTTTCAACATTTCTCACTGACAGGGTTTTAGTTTTTTGTTTTGCTTTTTTTTCCCACTCATGCAAGATGGAAGATGTGAAAGATTAAATGAAGATTGTCATCACTCTACACAATATGTGAAATCATACTGTACCAGGATTGTCCAAAATGCCCCATTTTGTTCAATTTTTTCATCTTGTGTTTTTGTGTTCTTTAAACATTTTTTAGCTTTACAATATTGGTGATACATTTCCATACTAGTCCATATAAACATCTTGTTTTGCTTGAGGGAAGCACACTAACCCTTTGTATTAAAGTACACTAATTTATTACTTAATTTATCTACTACAGAAACATATTTAGAATTCTTTTCCTTCAAGTTTTTCTTATTTAAAATGCTGCTGTTGGGCTGGGGTTGTGACTCAGTGTTAGAGTGCTTGACTAGCAAGTGTGAGGCACTGGGTTCGATTCTCACCATCACATATAAAGTTAAATAAATAAAAGAAAAATCCACCAATGACTAAAAATATTTTAAAAAATAAAATGATGCTGTTAATATATTTGGATGTATTATGTTTTATTGATTTTCAGATACTAATTTTCTGCATTTTAATATCTACGAACTTGTACAGTTGCATTAACACTCAGGTGCATGCCAGGAGTTTACCTCTCTTATTGCTCATGTAGACATCAAATTTTAGCTGATCACAGGGTTGTTACTGCCTATTTAGTGGTTAATATTAGTGACATTGTTGTCTTGAGTTTAATCGCCTATTAAAACTTTTTCAGAAAGTTTACACTCTAATGTGACATAGACACAAAAGTTACTGTGTAGAAATCCGTGGAAAAAGAACAGCAAAGTGTTAGCCTAAGTATCAGCATCAGAACTGGGGGTCAGTGGCTTTCAAGAAGATCCTGGAGAGAACAGAACGCATTTTATTTAGATGGTCTCACCCAAATTCTGCAGCACGTACATCCTATGCAGCACATAGGATTATACCGCATGGAACAATATAGACACTGCTAACTCCTATGAAAGATGATTGAGATGTGTTTAGACCAAATATATGGAAGTTTTAGGAATATTTTAATCAATTTTCCTTATTTTTTTGTTGTATGATGTATGACAAAAATTAATGTTCATGTTGGTCTGCAAAAGCTATTTCAACTATAAATAATTCTGCCACGAGAAAATAATTGTAAAACAGCTTATTTGGCAGGATTTTTCTTTCTTAATAATATATAAGATATTGGTGTATCTTACAAGAAAGTCATCTTAGATTTGATGAAGTGTGCTTTATCTTTGCATACTCGAGCAGAGGAAAATACCCTATTTCTTTATTTTATTTTATTTTTTTAAGTTACACGTGACAGTAGAATGTATATTGACATATCATACATACATGTAGTATAACTTCTCATTATTGTGGTTGTACATGATATGGAGTTACATTGGTCATGTATTTATATATGAACACAGGAAAATTATTTCCGAGTCATTCTACTGAATCAGAGAACATTTGGCCTTTGGTTTTTTGGGATTGGCTTATTTCATTTAGCATGATAGTCTCCAGTTCTATTCATATACTGGTAAATGTCATAATTTCATTCTTTATGGCTGAGTAATATTCCATTGTGTATGTATACCACATTTTCTTTATCCATCTAGGTTGGTTCCATGGCTTAGCTATTATGAATTGAGCTGCTATGAACATTGATGTGGCTGTGTTGCTACTATAGTATGCTAATTTTAAGTCCTTTGGGTATATGCTGAGGAGTGGGATAACTGGGTCAAATGGTCCTTCCATTCCAAGTTTTCTGAGGAATCTCCATACTACTTTCCATAATGGCTGCATCAATTTGCAGTACCACCAGCAATGTGTGAGTGTACCTTTTCCCCCACATCCTTGCCAACATTTACTGTTACTTGTATTCTTGATAATAGCCATTCTAACTAGAGCAAGATGAAATCTCAGTGTAGTTTTAACTTGCATTTCTCTAATTACTAGTGATGTTGAACATTTGTTCATATATTTGTTGACCATTTGTATTTCTTCTTCTGTGAAGTGTCTGTTCAGTTCCTTTGCCCAAATATTGATTGGGTTATGTTTTTTTGGTGTTAAGTATTTTCAGTTCTTTTTATATTCTGGAGATTAATGATCTATCTCAGGTGCAGGTGGCAAAGATTTTCTCCCATTCTGTAAACTCTCTCTTCATGTTCTTGATTTTTTTTTTTTTTTTACTGTGAAGAAGCTTTTTAGTTTGAATCCATTCCATTTATTGATTCTTGGTTTTACTTCTTGTGCTTTAGGAGTCTAGTTGAGAAATTCAGTTCTTAATGGACAACATAACAGAGATTTGGGCCTATTTTTTCTTCTAGTAGGTGCAGGGTCTCTGGTCTAATGCCTAGGTCCCTAATTCACTTTCAGTTGTGTTTTGAGCAGGATGAGAGACAGGGGTCGAATTTCATTTTATTACATATGGATTTCCTGTTTTCCCAGCATCATTTGTTGAAGAGGCTGTCTTTCCTCCAACGTATGTTTATGGTGTCTTTGTTTAGTACAAGATATCTATATTTATGTTGGGTTGTCTCTGTGTCTTCTATTCTGCACTTTTGGTCTTCATGTCTGTTTTGGTGCCAATACCATACTTTTTTTGTTATTAAAGCTGTGTGGTATAATTTAAGGTGTGGAAAATACCTTATTTCTAATGACATATTTTACCTGTAAACCAAGAAATCACGAGCAAGGCTAAAAGACAGCTTGATTTGGGTGAAGAACAGATTTGAAAATTGCATAACACACAAGATCAGTTATGGTAAATCAGCCTTCCACTGAGCAAAAGTGGGCTCCTCCCCAGCATCTCCCCGCTGTATTGCGATTTGAACCAAAGGATGATCTAACCCTGAGCTCCATCCCAGCCCTGTTTAAAAATTATAATTTTGAGTCAGGGTCACTAAGGCTGGCCTCAAACTTGAGATCATCTTGCCTCAGCCTCCCAACAGCTGGAATTACAGAAGTGCCTCACAACACCTGGCTGGGACCTGAGCTTTTCTAACCACAGAGAAATGTGTACATGCAGCTTAGCATTTTGGCGGGGGCGGGGGTGGGGGTGGGGTCGGGGGGGATAAGCAGGATTGAGACCAGTCAAGGAGTTGGACACAGATGTAAAACAAGGCAGTCACACATTTGTTAAGTGCCTTAGAATGTCCAGGTCGAGAAGCAAAGGTGGTTATTCCTTTTTCTCAAACCTTGCAAACTATTGTTAGAATCTGGAAAATTCGGCAGACTGAAATTCTGAAAGGATCTCTGATAATTTACCCTGGCAGTCAATCTCTGAGACTCACAGAAGGACTTTTGCTCTCCTTTGGACCACTCTACAGACATTTTGCTTTTTATGTTGCCCCACCCTAGCTGGGCTACGTTTAATGTTTAAGACAGGGAAAAGCAGCAAGCCATTGGGCAATGACTGGAGCTTTGGTTTTGGATGTGCTGATGAAGGAAGGCTCCATGGCACCAGGTTTGAGTTGTTTCTTAGCTGGACACCCAGGAGCAATTCAGTGTTCTGTGATTCAGGTAAGACAGACACCATTCTTTTGTAAAGTAGAAGGACAATTGAGAAGGAGAACAAGCTATTGGGAAGGAGTCAATATTGAAGGTTAGTTCTTAAAGGTTAATATGAAAGTCAATATTAAAGGTTAGTTCCCCTAGATCTATTTTTCCTGAATATCATTCGGAAATTTTTCATATAGCTGTGGCTACACATATCCTAATGAAACCATTGTTTGAAGTCACTGGTGTCCTTTTCCTACACCATCAGCAGAACACAATTCCTATATGATAAATTAATGATTACTGCTTTATAGGATTATTTTATGGGTGTAATTAGATAATGCACAGAAGTTCCTTAGCAACTATTGTTTGACATTTAATAAGAATGCAATAACTCAATTGTTACCAACTTTGTTACCAATTACCCTACATTAATGAATATTCATGTATTCATTCCAGTATTTATTACATGTTTTATGGTGTACTCCGATTAAGTGTTCAGGGAGAACTCGTGGCATGGTACAAAGAACATGACATATGGCACTGACCTGAATTCTTGCCTTGGTTCAACCCTTGGGAGCTGTGACATCTTGAATTGTGGTTTTATCATTATGTGCCTGAATTTTTTGCTGAGTTAATCAAGGACTTAAGAAAGTGAATTTGAATCATCTCTGAAATGCTGCAGAATATACACGGAACCCTTAAGATGCTTCCCAATCCCAAGGGGCTAAGATTCCCCTTTCCATACTGAGCTCAACCCCCATCCTGGCTTCTCCCTCCAGAATGCTCTCCCATAAATCCCAGCTTTGGTTACATAGATTCATCTGCAGAGGAGACCCAGCGGTATGAGGAGGTGAGAAAGGAGTTGGGGCAACCAGTTATAAAAGTTCCTCTCGGGGCTGGGATTATGGCGCAGTGGTAGCGTGCTCGCCTAGCATGCATAAGGCACTGGGTTCGATCCTCAGCACCACATAAAAATAAAATAAAGATATTCTGTCACCTACAACTAAAAAATAAACATTTAAAAAAAAATTCCTCTCACCTGGAGAGGCATCTCCACCCCATCTCCCAGGAAATGATGGTTGGCTGGCCACTGGCAAAGTGTGCACCGAGTGGCACAGCAGACTTGGGTGAGTCTGGAAGGCAGGCAGGGATGGCAATGAAGATGAGTGTATCAGTAGGAGGGACCAAGGTTCTTTTTGATTCTTTTCAGCACTTCTGAGTATGTTAAGAACAAAGTCCTAGCCGGGCGTGGTGGCACAGGCCTGTAATCCCAGCACTTTGGGAGGCTGAGACAGGAGAACCGTGAGTTCAAAGCCAGCCTCAGCAATGGCGAGGTGCTAAGCAACTCAGTGAGACCCTGTCTCTACATAAAACACAAAATAGGGCTGGGGATGTGGCTCAGTGGTCGAGAGCCCCTGAGTTCAATCTCTAGTACCAAAACAACAAAAAAAACAAAGTCCTACTTAATGTCGATAAATTTTCAACACTTACACGTTTGTCAATCTATATTTTTCCCAAAGTGAAAACTAGTCTTGAGGCACGCAGTCTTCAGATGAACGTTAATAAATGCCTTGGTTTTCACTGTGTGCATCTGCATAGTTATGTCCTGGGCACAGCAGGGGATCTGCTATGAGTAGAAGGTAATACCGAGATCCAACCTGTGCTGTGAATGTTTTCTGATGACAACACGTTTCATCCTCACAACCACCCTGGCACCCCATTTTACAGATAAGGAAACTGAGGTTTGGAGAATTTTTGCAAATTGCCTAGAGAGTCAAGGTAGAACAAGGTCAAAGTTGAGTCCAATCCAGAGTTCACATTCTTAGCAACTGTTCACACTGCCTTGTTTAAGAGAGTGGTACTAGGTTTCCTTTTAAACACGTGTAGTTGAAAGTGAGTTGGTTTAAAGAAACTTCTTAAGTTAAATAAAAAATACAAATCATATTTGGAAGATCCAAATTTGGGAAACACCAGCTTAACCCAGTGCTAACCTCACACTGCAAGTTAATCCCTTATATCATATGGCTTTTGGAGGTGGGGTTCTTTGGGAGGTAACAGGGATTAGATGAGGTCATGAGGGCAGGGTCTCTGTGATAGAATTAGTGACTTTATAAGAAAGGGAATAGAGTCCAAAGGTAGTACATGTGCTTTCTCACATGTGATGGCCTCTGCCATGTCATGATGCAGCAAGAAGGGTCTTACCAGATGCTGAGCAGAGGCCAACAATGCCCTTGGACTTCCAGAACCATAAGTTAAATAAACTTCTTTTATTTATAAATTTCCCACCCTGTGGTATTTAATTATAGCACCAGAAAATGGAATAAAACACTTAGGGCCCCTTCTACTGCTTCAAGGGCTGAGAGCCTTCAGCTCTGGTCCAGCCTCACTGACTACAGGGAATCAGTGATGGGGTGGTTTGGCTGCAGGAAGACAGCAGTATCTATCTTGGTTTCCATTTTAAAACCATTTTAGGATAGTCCATCCTGGATATGAACTGAGGTATATCCTTTTCTTCCTTTTGCATTTTTTACCATCTAATTTTGCTATAAATTCAAATAATATGATGTGATACATAATATCATATAATATGATATAATATAACCCAGGGCTTTTTCCAGTAAACCTGGTGTAATGGTTAAGAGTTATGAAGATTAATGTGTTAACACATATCAAACACTTAGAATAGGGCCTGGCACTCAGTAAGTACAGTTTTGGGGGCATCGGGGTGGGATGGGTAAGTAGGCTGAGAGCTCTGGAAATAGGGCTTCTTGATGGTCCTGGAGAGGCCAGTCCCAAATGAGCTCCTCCCCTTGCTAACACCATAATCCAGCTGTCTGGAGTTTTCCAGGATTTGCTTAATTTCAGGCATTTGTGCAGATGTGCCAGAGCCAGCTGGGTAGTGAGGAGATCTTGCATGCTGGTCCCTGGAGAAGCAGCTTCTGACAAGCCCACCATGTGTTGCCACAGCCAGACTCGCCTCCATGGGAGCACATGGTCATGAGTTCTGTGAAAACACTCATCAAACACCTGCTTTGGGTGGAGGGCTGCATGCAGCTGGCTGATGAACTGGAGGAACGGGTGTATACAGAGACAGGTGCTATCAGACAGAAGAGGACTTTTAAAGCTGGAGGAGAGGGATTCTTCTAGACTTCTTAAGCAGTCAGACTGAGATCCAGAGAACAGGCAGGGACCCAGGCTGTTCAGTGAGAGGAGGATTTGTAACTGGGAGCCAGACTTTTTATCCTTATCTACACATTTATACCTACCTTTTGCAGGGTTTTACAATTTACAGGGCATCCACAGGTGTCATGTTTCAAGGATGGGTCCTTGTATAGAATGAACAGGTCACTAGTTGACTAACTAGGCACTAGTCATGGTCCCTCGTCTATAAAACTCAGGTTGTAATTAGCACTTTCCTTCCAGGGATGCCGTGCAGATGGAACTGGAAGGGCAGGACAGGTGCCTGGCACACGGGTGGCCATCAATGAGGGCACTGACAGGTCGTGTCTCTGCTGTGCCAGGCAGGTAGGGCTTCTAGAGCTCTCTTGACAGTTGAGGAGACAAGGCTTCAGGGAGGTGAAGTGACTACTCTAGGACACCTCGCTGCTAAAGGACAGAGCTCTATTTCCAAGCCCAGTGGCCTCCACTCTACATAATCTGTCCATAGTGTGATCTCCAGCCCAGGGCCTCTCGGAGCTAGTTCCAGGAAGAATAGTGGAACTCAAGACTCGGAGGTGAGCCTGGGGATATCTGCAGGCTCAGAAAGGCAAGGATTTGATCTATTTAGTTTGCATCACTGTTATGGGCAAAAACATGGCCAAGGCTTCTATTATTGGTGGGGAATTAGTAAATGAAATGAAGAGGAACTTTATTTTTGTCCCTGTGGTTAAAGTTAATCACATGGGTTCAACGTGAGAGATTCCACCTACAGTACAGTGCCTCAGAAAATGCATCTGAACTTCCATACAGATGTTAGACATACCTGGGCTCAGGAGAGGGGTTTTTTGTAGTATGCCATTTGCACTGACAGTTTGGCCCAAGGCTCTGGAATCTCACTGTCTGGGTTCTCATCCTGGCTCTACCACTTTGGAGGTGGGTGGCCTCAGGCAGGCGTCAGTATCTTCGTGTGCAAGATGATGATGACAGTGGTTTCTGTTTCACAGGCTCGCCATCAATCAAGATGAGGCCAAACAGAGGCTGTGCTCTAGAAGACACTTAGCACAGGGACTGGCAGACAGAAGGAGCACTGTGCAACAGCTGTTACCATAATTAAGACATACAACCTCATCTTTGAGATGAGCAAAAGCATCATCATCTTTGACTGCCAAAACATGAACAAATTGCTCCTCCCAGCTGTGTAATTCATGGTGCTCACTCTGCAGCCCTGGTGTCTGAGCTCCCAGAAGTCAGCCCCTGCATTTTGTGCAGCTCTGTGTCCAGCCACAGTGCCTTCTGGTCCCAGGCTCAGTGCCCAGCCCTGTGAGATTCTCCATACTTCCTGCCCCATAGCATGGAATATGCCACTCATCTTCTGAGGGAGCTGTTCCAGGAGGGGCAGCCCATCTGCAGTGCTTGGTGCAACCCTGGAGGACTGACACCTGGCTGTGACTGTAGCAGTGCCACTGTTCATTAAAGGTGGAGCTTCAGGCTGGGGTTGTGGCTCAATGGTTGACTGCTTGCCTTACCTGTTGGAGGCACTGGGTACAATCCTCAGCACCACATAAAATAAATAAAGATATTGTGTTCATCTACAACTAAAAAAAAATCTTAAAAAAAAGGTGGAGCTTCCAGGGAACTTTCCAGACAGGTACTACTTGATGGGATGCAGAGAAGGCAGCATGAGCCTGAATACAGCTGATCTTGAGTAGGTCACCCAGCTCCTTTATGACTCAGTTTCATCTATGAAACAGGAATGAAGAATACCCGCCCTTCTAGGGCTTCATAAGGATCAAATGAACTTGTAAGTGTAGTGCTCTGTCAACGTAAAGCCTCTCTTGTGCAAGTCCTTCTCTGTCCCGCCTTGCCCATCCCACCTAGCGCACGCGCGCGCGCGCGCACACACACACACACACACACACACACACACACACACACACACGGTTCTGGATTTTCCATCTTCCCTAACCATCAGGCTGCTGGCAGATAGGAGGGCTCTTCTTTCCCTCCATCAATTTGATCCTGTCCAGCTCCCCTCTTGGTCCCAGCTCTAGGGAGGAGAGGCTGACGTGGAGCTTGCTGGGTAGTGGAAGGTGCATTGTGAAGCAAGGTGAGGTGATTCTGGGGACTCATCTCCCCAATTGGCTCAGGTAGGAGATTGATGAACAAATGACGATCCCTCTTTGAGGACAAACGCCTTGGAACTGGGTGCACAAAGGGGCTAAGGTGTTTGCTCTGGGAGGCAGAGAGCATGCTGACTCAGATTCATCTGGGTCACCCTCCTCGGGGCGCAGGAGGTGGTCCCTGCCCTCTACTGCAGTTCAGGTTTTATTGTTACAATGAGCAAGCAATGAGGACGATGACGATGAGGAGGAGGAGGAGGATGGCTTCAATTGTCTCATTTAGTCCTCATGGCATCCCAGAAAGGCAAGTACTACTTTACAAGCAGGTAAACTGAGGCACACAAAAATTTAAAAATGCCCCATGTTACCAAGTCACTTGCCTGGGCAATCAAGTATACACCCTGGAAGTGTGACTCCAGCTTCTAAGCTTCCTGCCCCGGGCCTTACTTGTTGCCTGCCACTTGGATGGAAGGAAAGGAAGGATCTTCCAGGTGGTGAGAAGGGAATGAGGGACTCTGTGTCGTGTGTGTGTGAGAGAAAGCTAGCTTAATAAAATCTAAAGTGTAAAAATGGACTACAGAATCATCACTCTTAGATCAAAGCTGTCTCCTTCACAAATAATATTTGTGCCCTCTCTAGGCTGGGAGTCTCAAACATCTAGTTGAGACTCTTAGAGCTCTCCTTACCTCAGCTCCAAGACTTTTCTCTCTTTCTGGGATGTGAGGGGAACAAGCTTACCCTCACAATAGGGTGATTCTGGGATTTCTGCCCTTGGCCATCTTGTTGCTGTGTGACCTTCGGTGAGTCCCTTATTTTCTCTGTATCTAAGTCTTACTTTCACATCTAATGTGAAAACCCAGCCCAAGCCACAGGATTGAGAGCATCAGTGAGAGTCCATGTGCAATAGTACTAAAGTTAGTAGCCGGCTCGGTTGCCATGAGTAGCGAGTGGCTTCCAGAATGGGCAATATAGATATAGGACATGTCCCTTTCTGTAGAATGTTCTACTGTCCAGTGCTGCGCCAAAGTATAATATTTGTTTACAGGTTTTGTGGAGTTTTTTTTTTTTTTTTTTGAGGTAAAAGATATACAGTGCAACACACAAATCAAGGCACAGAATCTTATCGTCATCCAGAAAGTTCCCTTATGCCTGTCCCAATCTCCATCCCCACACTAGAGGCCGCTCTGTTTTGGTCATTTTTTTTTAAACCCCAAATAGTCTTTCCTATTTATGAGAGACTTTGCTATTGCCAATAGTCCCCAAAAGCTTGCACTGTTTTTCACTCTTGTCAGAAGTCCAGGAGAGTCTTAGACTAGCAATTGCCTTCCTCTCTCCTCAGTTTGCTGGTATCTGTGTATCCAACAGGCAACACAGCCAGCCTTTGGGAATTGGAAGATGGCATGCCTTCAGAGCCCACCTATTCTGCTTCTGTCTGTTGAGATTTGACCCTTAGGGATGGGGCTGGACATATTTCCTGCTGTGTCCCTTTCTCGAAGGGTCTGATGGGCATTTCCAAGGCAGTTTCTGCCACTGTTTGCAGGATGGCCAGGTGAATGAGAATGGGTGAGGTACAATGGCTGTCACCTCTCAGGACTGTCCCTGAGAGAGGGTTGGTCATTAAGATGTCGCCTCAAGCTGTGCTGTGCTAGTCGGCTTTCCATTTCCATGTCAAAACAACTGAGAGAATCAACTTGTGCAAACAGAAGGTTTTTTTTTGGCTCAGATCTGGAGGTTCCAGTTCCTGATTGACTGGCCACATAGCACTGGGCCTGTGGTGGAGGAGGCAGCAAAGCTCAGTGGAGCGATCGGTGGAGCAAACCTGCTTATGTTGTCAGCCAGGAGGCAAATAGGTGAGGAGCTGGAGCCCCACAATCCCCTCCAAGGACAGCCTTCCACCACTCAAGATCTCCCACTAGGTGAGTCCCCTTAAAGTTTCCACCACATCCAACAGTGCTGCCCAGGGATCAAGCCTTTATCACAAGAACCTTTGATGGACATTCAACAATGCCCAGGCTGGTTGGTGGCTGGTGCCTCTGATCCCAGAGTGGGGATGATAGGAAATCTGAATCAAATTTCAACTGCAGATTGGCAACTGCAAGCTTCTTTTGGCTTAACATTCTGGAAAGGGGTAAGGAGCCACGTTCTACCTTTTTATTTCAGACTAGTTGAAACAAAAAACTCAAGAAGGAAAAGCCAAACTGAACGTTTTGTAGGGACGTTAGTTAGTTCCAAGGCTCAGGAAATTTCCACATGTTCAAGGCCTGCACCCAGGCAAGCCTGCCCCAGCACCTGCCATCCCCACGGGGTACAGAGAAGGCGTGTGTGTGCTGAGAGCCAGCTAGGGGGACAGACCTGGGATTGCAGGGGCTCCAGAGCAGGTGGGTAATGACCTTAGCCCTGCTGGATAGAGATGGGAGGCGGGTGCAGGGATAAATGTCACTGCAGAGGAGGAGACTTCCTGAGCCTTCAAAGGGGATGAAGGATGGCTTCAGTGCTCGGCAGGAGGGGATTTGCTTGCAAAGCTTGAACTTTATCATGTGCCCCTGCCTGTTGAGTTGGCTTGCTTTGGTGCATGCTGATTGGCAGCTGAACAGGACGAAGGCAGAGGGTGACCTGGATCTCAGGAGAGGACAGCCGAGGATGCTGCACCCAGGAGGGAGAAACTCAGGAGAACCGCAGCTGGCAGTGCCCCTAGGAGTTGCTGGAGATGGCAAGAGTGAGGCTGATGGGGAGAGAGCAGGCCTGGATGGGGAAGGGCCTAGGAACTTACCTGGGAACAGGAAGACCACAGTGTCCCTGAAAATGCATGTTGGCAAGGCCAGAAATTAATGGGCAGGAACTTTCCTTATGGAAAAAAGGTAGAGAGCAAGACCTTCTGTGCTCACAAAGCAGAGTTCAGTGAGAAAGAAAGAGAAAGGCACGTGAGAGCAACATGCATGTGGAGTGTGTGGCAGAGAGGCTGGGGCTCCAGGATGCCTCTGTAACAGAGGTTCCCAAGGAAAATTAGGAATTCTCAGAAGTGTGAGACCCCACAGTTTCCTACCTATGGGGAGTGTCTGTACAGAGACAGCTTGACCTTTCTGGTAATTCTGCCTTCCTCTGCCCAGACCTATAGGATGAGACCAGAAAAAGCTCTTTTCCTCTGGCTGAACCTTAGAGGTATCAAACTACCCACTCAACTCTGGATTGAAACCTTTCTGGGACATCAGTGTCCTGCAGACCTCAGCCCTAAATAAGCTGGCAAGGTCCAGGTTCAGAGGTCGGGATGGGTTGTTGTGGGGAAGCATTATATAAACATTTTCTCAGTTTTAGAAGTTGGAATTGTTCAACCATAGATTGGCAGAAACTCACTAGAAAGGTAGTGAGCTCTCCATCACAGGAAAAAATGCAAGAAGGACCTATTAAACGTTTGGCAGGGATAGTGCATGCGTGTGTGTGTGTGTGTGTGTTTCAGAAGAGAAATGAGATTGTGATTCACACAATTATTACAGGTTTGGGTTAGATTAGTATTTTCCATCTACATAACATCTTTCATATTTTTTTTTCAGTGCTGGGCTTTGAATCTAGGGCTTCGCAGATGTGCTGTGTACTATTGAGCTGCATCCCCAACCCCATCTTTCAGATTTTTGACACATCTGTGACCTATTTATATACTTTTTCCTCTTTAAAGATTCACTCTTTTAGACATAAATGAATACATGTTTAAGGAAAACTTGAATTCAGTACTATGAAGGAAAATTAGAATGACTAATTGTGTTGTAAATGCAGGATGACCCTTGGGGTCACCATATCTGCCACAGTACACTAAAACTGTGTTGGCCAGTCCTGGCTTGTTACTATTGACTGCTTTGTCATCCAGGTCAAAATGGAATAGTAACTGTTAGGAACCAAAGAGGTGTCTTCTCCAAATAAGCCTTTTTCCTTAAGACTGTCAGAAGGACCTAGAATGAACTGAGAGGGGAACAGCTTTCCCCCTGATTCCACCTGTGTGGCCACCATGCTAATTCCGGACCGCTTGACCCTTAGGTGTCTCCTGCACTCTACAGATCCATATTCTTCCATTTATAAAACAAGCTTTTGGTTGGCAAATGACAGCTAGTGTCCTTGGCCGCCCTAACATTCCTCCCAGTTGGACTCGCAGAGTCTCTCATTCCTGTGCGATTTCTCAGAGGTGGGTTTTCACTGGCTGTGTGCTCAGTGCAGGCATCAGCTCTTCCACCAAAAGCCCCTGCTAGCCCAGCAGGTGAAGCAGCTGTCACTGTTGAGCCTCTGTCTCCAGACGCTCCCCAGAGCCCTTCTCTCCTCCCACCTGCCCTGCTTCAGAGTTCAGCCCCAATGAAAGATTCACGTAGGCTAAACATCAGCTTGAAAAATAGGATTCCGTTAAAGATCATTGTCTGCTCCCTTACTCAGGCCTGGAGATGAGTCTGTCCTTATTTGATTTGGGGGCTTTGTGCATAACTTGGAGAAGTGCTTTAAAATGTTTGCACCCCTAGGTGGTCTGCAGGGTGAGGTTGGTACGGAGCACTGCACCCATGCCAGGGTACAGCGACACCTGGCTGGCGGCAAATTCACAGTGAGAAGATTAGGCCAGAGGAACAAAAGGTAAATTAGTAGGTAATTCTGCATTGTGCACAGGATGAGTTTCTTAAGAAATCCTTTCAACAGGCAACCCTTGGTGAGTTTTGAACAAAATTCTCTTTTTCCAGGATGTGGTAAGGACTTAGGATGACCAGGTTTCCATCAGATACATTTCCATGATGAGTTTCCTCTTGGAAATTACTAATCTCCTTTCTGTCTCTACAGACTGCACTCTTCTGGGCCTTTCACAGAAATAGAATCACACGATATGTGGCCTTTAGTGTCTGGCTTCTGTCCCTTAGCATAATATTTTCAGGGTCCTTCCATGCATCAGAACTTCACTCCTTGCAAGGCTGAATGATAACGTTCCACCGTCTGCTATACCACACTTGATTCATTTGTTCATTTGGTTGGCACTTGGATTGTTTCTGCTTTCTGCTATTATGATTAACACTGCTGTGAACATTTGTGTACACATTCTTGGATATGGAAACATGTTTTCATTTCTTTTGGACATCCTCTTAGGAGTGGAATTGCTGTGTTCTACAGTGACTTTGTACATAACTATTTTTTTTTTCTTTCACTCTCCACAGTGCTTGTGCCATTTTCCATTTCCACCAGCAAGGTCTTGGAGTTCTAATTTCTCCACATCCTCACCAACACTTTTGTTGTTCTGCCGTAGTCATCCGAGGGGCCGTAAAGCAGTATCTGCTTATGAGTTTGGTTTGTGATTCCTAAGACACACCTAGGACTTGAATCCAAGTCTCCTGTCCCCTGAGTCCCTGCTTTACACACAATACTGAGGGACAAGGATGAGGGGCGCTGGTTTGTGGGAAGGAAATCTTCCACCATTCCCTCCCACTGTGGCCAAAGGAAGAGGGATTTGTTCAGGTTCCCTGTGTGAAAATGATATTGAAGGAGAGGATGGAGTTGTGTGTTATGAATGAAGGCAGAGAAGACACCATGGAAATGTGGAACCCATTCATTAAAGATGTAATATTGAGGGGCTGGGGTGGTAGCTTAGTGGTAGAGTGCTTGCCTAGCACATGTGAGACACTGGGTTTGATCCTCAGCACCACATAAAAATAAATGAAGAAAATAAAGGCATTGTGTCCCTCTACAACTAAAAATATTTTTAAAAAGATGTAATAGTGAAAAACCAAGCCATTAATACAATAGTCCCACCTTACTTATGAGGGATACTTTTTTTTAAATATATTTTTAGTTGTAGATGGACACAATGTCTTTATTTTATTGCTTTGTACGTGGTGCTGAGGATCGAACCCAGGGCCTCACGCATGCAAGGCAAGCGCTCTACCGCTGAGCTACAATCCCAGCCCATGAGGGATACTTTTAAGAAAAGCAGCTTAAATAATATCAAACATTTTATATACTATGTCTTTCTCTATAGGTGTATGCCTATGATAAAGTTTAACTTATAAATTAGACACAATAAGGGATTAACCACAACAAAAATACAAAGAGCAAAGTTACACAAATGGTCTCTCTTAATATACTGTACTTGCCCTTTTTCTTGTGATGTGAGATGACATAAAGCCTGTGTGCTGAGAAGAGCTGAGGTGGATGATGTTGGCATAGTGATGTAGCATTAAGCTACTAGTTAAGAGGTACTGGAATATGAGCATTACAATACCATGACAGTTGGTCTGTTAACTGAGATGGCTACCAAGTAACTAATGGGTGGGTAGCATTTACAGCATGGATACACTGGACAAAAGAATGACTCATCCTGGGAAGGAAGGAGCAGGATGACATGAGATTTCATCATGCTCTTCAGAATAACATGCAACATAAAACTTATGATTTATTTATTTATTGGATTTTCCATGTAATATTTTTGAATTAGAGTTAACCACCAATCACTGAACCTGTGGAAAGCAAAACTGCAGATAAAGGGGAGATTACTATAGTACCCAATGAATGATAGATATTCATGTTGCCAACAGCATTAACAAGCACAGAGACTCTCAAGGGCACATACCTACAGTTCCCTGCATCCAGCCCTTCCCTGGCAGCCTCCCTGATGTCTACAAACTCTATCCTCTGCTTGAGTTGGGTCTGGCCCCTTGGGGCTATTGGGCTGGCCTATTGGGGCTGGACTCTTGGGGTAGGCTGTTGGGGAAAATTTAGTGCTGAGAAGCATCACTATCTTGGTTAATTTCATTTCACAGAATAATCACATTCCATTACATTAAAGTCTTTTTCAAGTCAAGTACCATCATTTTTAACCTTCAGATTTTTAGTGCCTGGCATATAATAGATTTTTGATACATTACTTCAACTCATCTGTCTGTCAACATATTTACTGAGCATCTACCTTGTGCAGACACTTCTCTAGACTTCAGGAATACAGCAATGAATAAAACAACTAACAATTCCCTGACTGGGTGAGGCTTACAATCTAGTGGGTGGATGAACAGTTCACAAACCTATGTTCAAGATAATGAGTAGGAAGGGAATTTGTAAACTTCACATGCTATATAAAATAAGGGATTAGCTTCACAAAGAAATATTAATAATAACAGCAATAGCAGCACAACACTTATGTGGAGATATTGACCATGTACCAGTCCCTTTTCTAATATAATATCCATTTAACGCTCACCACAACCCTATTAGCTGGGAGTTATTATTATTAGCATCACCTCCAATTTATAGATGAGAAAACTGAGGCACAGAGAGGTTAAGTAACTTGTCCAAAATCAAAGAGCTGATGAGTGGGGAAAACAGACTCTGAACCCAGGCATATGCCTGACCACTGTGCTCTGGCCTCCCTCGAAGGGCAGGAAGCTGATATGAATTGAGCATGAGTTACCTTTTTGTGCTCTGAGACCTGGCTGCCATTTGGTCCATTCTTCTTGGTATGGACCTGGGATATTTGGGGTTGGCCACAAGCTAGCCATCAGAGTGGGGACAAGACAATCTTTCAGGACCCACTGTGCCATTTCCTGGGTGCCCCCTGACCTCATTCCTTGAAGCTGATTCCAGCAGAATGTTCCTTCTAGCTCCCTCACTGCCCTTCTCCTGGGAGAAGCTGAGGGAATCCATTCTATCACCAGTGGCATTAAGCCACCTCATGGATGGGACAAGGGCTGGGAGTCAGGAGCTTGTCTTCCCCAGCTCAGGGCTGCTCCCTGTCCCTTGCCAGCAGCAGAGAGCTTCTCAGGTGCTGCAGGAAGGAGCAGAGAGTAGGAGCTGGGCTTGGATCATACTTTCTCCTTGACCGCAGTGAGCTGCGGTTGTCTTTGGGTCTCTCCATCAAGGCTGGTCTGAGCCTGTCGTTTCAAACAATGAAAAGCTAAAGCTAGAAGAGCTCTGAGGAGGCTAGTGTTCCCCAAGGGTTCATGGGTTGGGAGCTTGGTCCTCCACATGGTTATGTTGGAGGTGGGTCCTTTAAGAGGTGGAGCCTAGTGGGAGGTAACTGCTGTGCCCCCCTGGCTCCTTTGCTCTGGCTTCCTTCCTTTGTCTTCTTTCCCTCTCTCCCCTTCTCCCTTTCTCCCTTCCCCTCTCTTTCTTTTTTATTGTTGTTTCTTGGTACTGTGGACCCAGGGGTATTCAGCCCCTGAGCTATATCCCTAGCCCTTTTTATTTTTTATTTTGAGACTAAGTCTTGCTAAGTTGATGAAGGATCCACCAAGTTGCTGAGGCTGGCCTCAAACTTGTGCTCCTCCCACTTCAGCCTCTTCGGTTGCTAGTAATACAGGTGTGTGCTACTGCTTCCAGTGTGCTACTTGTCTTTTTTTTTTTTTTTAATATTTTTTAGTTGTCAATGGACCTTTATTTTATTTATGCGTATGTAGTGCTAAGAATTGAACCCAGTGCCTCACACATGCTAGGAAAGTGTTCTACTGCTGAGCCACAACCCCCACCCCACTTCTTATCTTTTGATGTGATCTTTCCCCCTTGTATGGGCTCCTGCCATTGTGATGTCATCTACCATGAGGTCTTCACCAGAGTCAGGCAGATGCCAGCACCATACCCTTGAACTTTCAGAGTTGTTAGGTAAATAAACCTAGCTTCAGGTATTTTGTTATAGTAACATAAAATGGGATAATACACACAGCAAGGATCATCAGTATCTAGGCATTTAGGCCACTAGCATGTTCTGCTAAAGCAGCAAGCCAAGGATCAGGCATGACTTAATCATGGCTGTACTCTATCTACTTCATAGGCCTGGGCTACATACTCAGTAGGTCCTTAGGACAGATCAGTTGAATGAAAATGCTCGAAGGGAAAGTAAATCTAGTCCAACCCTCTCATTTTATAGGCAGGGCAACTGAGGCCCAGATAGGAAGTGACTCTTGGAAGTTAATATTCATAGCTAATAAATATGAGAGCCAGAAAACCAGGCCCAGCCTCTGCTGTGCACTTTAGAAGCATATTTCCATGGAACCAGGTGGTGAGGGTCTACAGGATGCCTCTCCTAGAGGGATCCAGGCAGGAAGTCCCTGCCCTCCCCAGGTCTGAACTCCAGGAACATCTGCTCATTAGCAGCCAAGCCAGAGGAGCCAGTTAACCTTTGCAAGTTGAAAGGCTTTTGAGGAGGAAGCGAGGAGTGGAAAAAAGGGAATAGTGACAGCAATAGTAAGGGCTATGATTTATTGAAGATCTGCTACAAGCCAGGCCCTGCAAAGGAGCCCCCTTACATTTATTATGTTTGATTCTTGAGCATTCCTAAGATATATTGTCACCCAATATCAGATGGTCCTGGCTGTTGAAAATTTTCTAAATAGAGTTTTAAAAAATGTGGTGAGGGCAGGTACTCCAGACAAGATCTCCCTAATCTTTTAAAAAAAATTATTAGTGCATTATGATTATGCACATTAGGGGGATCCATTGTTGCATGTTCATACATGCACACAACACAATTTAGGATCTCACTATTTGCCCTCCGCTTTTGTACATGGGACATAAATTCCTAGCACAGGCCAGACAGCAGAGTGTTCAGACATGTGCCTGCTCTTCTCTGTCTCACAGGGGCTGTCCCCGTGGAACTAGTATCAGGCCCCTTTGTGGGTGGGTGTAGCCATGGACTGGGTTCCAGCCAATGGGTTTTGAGCACAGATGATAACTACTACTACCAAACCTGGCCCCTGGGACTTCCTGACTGTCTGTGAGGCCAGGGTCAAGGCTGGCAAGGCCCCTGCCAACCTGGCCTCTGGTTTAGAGGACTGGAGCTGCCCTTTTGGAAGCATTAATTCAAAACACTGGGCTTGAGCAGGTACACATTTAGGGTCTAAACATTTCAATGGTGGAATGAGATGGACATCATTGCCCTAGGTACATGCATGACTGCACATATGGTGCGACTACATCGTGTACAACCACAGAAATGAAATGTTGTGCTCCATTTGTGTACAATGAATCAAAAAATGCATTCTGCTGTCACGTATATGTAATTAGAATAAATACATTTTCTAAAAAAGAAACGAAATTAGGCTGGGCACGGTGGCACATGCCTGTAGCAAGGTGCTAAGGAGCTCAGTGAAAAAAAAATTAGTTTACATTAGTATGCCCAATACCCAGGAAGTCACTTGTTTGCACTTCTGTGCTAAGTGTGCTGTGTATTTGGTTTCTTACCTTTTGCATGCTGTTTTTGACCCATAGATTTTTTAAAAAATTATTTTTACATGGCATTTTTAGTGACTTTTGGGTTTTGTTATTCTTTGAGAGAATCTTTCTAGCCTAAGATTATTTTTAAGTCATATGTCCTTCTAGAATTCTTTTTTTTTTAAATATTTTTTTAGTCGTAGATAGACACAATATCTTTATTTATTTATTTTTATGTGGTGCTGAGGATCGAACCCAGTGCCTCACGCTTGCAAGGCAAGTGCTCTACCACTGAGCCAAAATCCCAGCCCCGCTTCTAGAATTCTTAAGGCTTAAAATTTACATTTAAATTTTTATTCCATCTGGAATTAATTTTGTTGTAAGGTGTGAAGTGGATTTCCAACCTAGTGTCCCTACTTGTTCTCATTCCATCTATTGAATGACCTATTTTTAAAAAAATAAGTAAATAGGTGGGAACTATTATTTTAATATTTTAAATATTTAATATTTTAAATAGTTTAATAGGTTGGACCAGGGCTGACCAGATGCTAGCACCTTACCCTTGAACTTCCAGAACTGTGAAATAAATAAACCTCCTTTTTTTCATGAAGTTACTCAGCCTCAGGTATTTCGTTATAAAAACAGAAAATGGACTAACACACACACCAAGGCTCCCCATATCTAAGCACCAAGGCCACTAGAGCTATCTGCTAAAGCAGCAAGCATAAGGACTTGGTGTGATTTGCTCGTGGCTATTCTCAACTTCAAATGCCAGGACCATATACTCAGTGGGTTTGAGAAATTGATAAAATAAGTTATATATCAAATTCCAATCTACATTCAGGTATATAATTGGACTCTTCTGATTTGTTTGCCTATTTATGCACTGCTCCAAACTTTTTTATTGTAGATTAAATGCATTTAAATATTTGCTATCATTAATTATTGTTAACATTAATTAAATATCTGTTTCCTGATGAGGAAGTACATCTTCATTTTTCTCTATCACTTTTCCTAGCTGTTCTCATATATTTATTTTTCAAGATGAAGTTAGTCAAAAGATATTATGCTGGTACTCTAACTGGGATTGCTTAACTGAAGTTTTTATGACACTGAAATTTTATATTTAGGAGTCTGTGCTTTTTAATTCATTCAAGTATTATTAAAATGTCTCACTGAGCGTTTAAAGTTTTCTTTTCATAGAGATCCTGCACAGTTACTGTGAAATTGATTCATGGACATTTTATCCTCTTTATTCTTATTAAAAATGGCATCTTCCTCCCAGTATGGTCTTGTAATAGGCCGTTGTTAGTATAAGAAGCAGCTGACTCAACTTTCTTTTGGTTTCTAAAGTTTTTCAGTGGGTTTGGATGTATAATCAAGCCATCTGCAAATCACAGATGATTTTTTCACCCTCTTTTTAAAACACATCGACCTCTTATTTTTCTCCTTATTTAATTGCATCAGCGTATCCTTCCAGGACACTTGTTTTGTTGTGTTTTATTTTTGTTTGTTTTCTTTCTATGGTGCTGGGGCTGGAACCCAGGGCCTCACACCTGCTAGGCAAGCCTCTGCCACCAAGCTGCACCCCAGCCCAGAGCAGTGTTCAACAGAGATGTTGGCAGGGTCTTCCTGTTCCCAGAGACTATTAGAGGGGGGTCCTTGGTCACCACTGGCTGTCATCCAGCCCTCTCAGAGGAAGGCGGGGGAGTGTGCTATGGAAGGCCCCGGGGAGGGCCAGTGACCTAGTGAGAAAGGCCTTTGCTGACCTCTCTGCACACAGTCCTCACCCTGGGCTGCCCCAGGCTCCCTGACTTTCACCTGCAAACAGCTGGCCTTCTGTATCCTTGGTTGTGAATCCACCAGTTCAACCACCTGCAGATGGAAAACATTCTAAAAATATTTGCTTCAGAACTAAACACATACAGAATTCCCCCTTGCCATTATTCCCTAAACAATAGAGTCAAGCAACTATTTACACCGCATTGACACGGAATTGGGTATTATAAGTGATCTAGAGAGGATTTGAAGTACACCAGAGGAAGTGCATAGATTAAACACAAATGCTACACCATTTCACACGAGGGGCTTAAGCATCGTGGATCTTGGAACCCACGGGAAGGCCTGAAGCCAGTACCCCACGGATAGCAGGAGGTGACTGCATCTCCTTCTATAATAACAAGCACACCTCATATGATGCATCCAGCATCGGTCTCCTCCACCAGAATGGAAGCTCTCACAGGGCAGAGATGTGGGCTTTTGTTCACTGCCATTTTCCCCCAGCCTATGGCCCTGTGTGTCATGTAGGAAGCATACAATCAACAAGTGTTCAATGAATGAAATGGCACAATCACAGATACCCTTGGCCTCCTATGAGGCACACACTTCCTAATAAGCACTGCTCACACTTGCACAGCACAAACACACCCCTTTCATATGCACTCACTCGCTTTACCTGATCATCAAACCCTGCAAATGTTTCTTCCTTCATTCTTATTTTACAGATCTAGAAAAGGAAGTTTAGAGAGGTTAAGCGACTGGCTGAAGGATGCTCAGCCCAGAAACGGCAAAGCAGAATTATATCACAGTCTTTTGGTCTTTCCTATTGGATCGTGCTACTTCCTAATCGTCCATCCTTTGGATAGCAGCAACTCAGATTTTTCGTTTTGATAACAAAATGTGACTTTTCTCTTTTAACTGCTGACTGAGGAGGAAGAAGGGAGTGAATGGAAAAAAAAAAAAAGTTTTGCTCCCAGAAAGTGCTCTGGATTTCGTGCCCGCCAGCAAAGGTTTGGTTGGTGTGGCAGGAGCAGGGTGGGGTAGGGCTGGGGGTGGAGTAGAGGGTGTGACGAGAATAGAACATGCAGCTGCCTGGACCTTCCTCCACCCATTATCCAGAGCTGCAGGCCTTGGTGTCCCCTGGGGACAGTGACTCAGTTTGGCTCACTGGGGCTGTCTGGTCCTCTAGGTTGATGACCCTGTGGAGGGTGACTCACTCTCTGGGCAGTGGTCACTGGGGATTTGGCAGCTCTGTGTGCATACACATCTGGCCACTTTGGTTGTCCCAAAGGAGAGAACAAGAATACCCAGTCTGTGCCTTGGGGCATGTTCTGAAGGCAGAGATTGAGTTCGCCCCATAGGTGCCAGGCCCCACGCCTGGTCCACCTCACACTCACCATGCCATGTACTCCTCTTGCCGGCTTGGGATTGAGCTCTAATGACCGTAAACGGAGTTTCAGAGATGGAGGCTCACAGCTTCTTCCTCTCACCAGTGTCAGAGATGGGGTTCGGTCTCAGGCCTGAGGACTCTGATACCTGTGCTCTCACAGGTGTGCCTTTTCCCACACAGACAGGCGGCTTGCTGACTCCCTGCAGGTCATACCAAGGGAGGCTGCCTCCAAGGTGAATTGGGGGAGGCTCTTGGGATGCCCCCTGGGGACAGCAGAGAGGCCTGAGCTGGTCTGCTCCCTGAGGGATGGGTAAACAGTTTGGCTGGCAGTAAGGAGAGATGAGGGATTAAAGCCAGGCTCCGTGCTAAAGGGTAACTTCTGCATCAGCAATTCTGAAGGCCACGCTCTTCTCCCCTGTAGGGCTGACCTTGACAAAACTGATCCCATGAGGCTTTCTATTAAGCACATGCTCACCCTCTGCACCTCTCCCCCACACCAGGTCAGGCACCTCCTCCTGTGCCTCTAAAGATCTCTATGCCACTAAGGATTCTGAGAACATCCCCCTGCCCCAGACTTCCAGGCTGCCTGTGGAGAAGGATTCACTAACGTGAGGGGTCTCCCAGTACCTCACATGTTGGGGAGCACTCTGCTTACTCCGGAGCCCTCCTGGGTGGCCCACAGGTTCAGGACCACACACAGAGATTGCTAGTAGTGGCTTCCCCTCTCTCTGGCTCTGGTACTGTCATTGACTCCCCTCTAAGTAAGTAAAGTGGAACAGCCACATGGCAGCCCTCTATCACATGCCTCAATGTCACTATCAGAGTGGAAAATCTTCAGGGGTTATTACTTTCCAAAGGGCTGGCAACCTCCCATCCCCTTGTCCATTAGTGGCTCCTTAGAATGCAATCCAATATCCTGGTGAACTTCACGCCAAAGCCAAACCTGGTGTCCCCTGCCTGGCTCTAATCCCTATAAATCTCTGGTCCGAGTCAAGAGCTGACCCAGCACTGGCCCCTGTGGCTAGATCCTAAAGTGACTTGGCTGATACTTGTGGGAGGGACAAAAGGGGCTAAAGCTGAGGGAGGTTTGGGTCCTTTTAAACTAGGTGGCATGTGATCTACAAATTGGCACACCCTCACCAACCTGAAAAATCCTACTGGGGATAATCACGACGCGGGAGGGTTCAGCCAGATGTGAAGATGAGGTGGTAAGTTATAAAATAAGATAGTGGGATCTGGCTCCCCTCAGTGTTTCTGAGACCCAGGGCTTCCTTAGCCTCCCAATCCCAGTTTGTTTGCTCCCAGCTCTTGAACCTTCTCCAGAGAGCGAGAGCATCAGTTGGTCTTCATGGAGACCTACGATGTGTCCCATCAAGGCACCTGGCATGCACCTGTGCTCCTCACCCCTACCTCTCACTTCCCAAGCCAACTTCCTTTTACTTATAAGACCTTAAGACCCTGCAAGGCTAAACCTGTTCACTAAGGTTTCTCAAAAATAAAGGGGCGAGGGGCTCCAAAGGATCTGATGCAGCCCCTGAGATGACCTTCAAAACTACTGACACCAGCTTCTGTTGTCACCTTACACTCTGCTGCAGAACCTAAAATAGTGCCTCTTTCTGTCACCCAACAGTTGCTATATTCAAGATCATTCTCTAGGTCTTTTCCTTTGCAAGTCTCTCTCCTCCCTATGTGCACTTGTTCTCTGTCTGTCTGTCTCTTACTCTTTCTCTCCCTCTCCTTGTCAAAGGCCTCCCTGCTGCTGGCCTTGCCCATGCAATCTGACCACTCCTTCCACCTTAGTAGGTTAGTTTCTGCTCCTACCCGAGGTCCCCTCTGATGCTCAGGTCTTCCTCCTCTCAGGTTGCCAGGAGCATTCATGTGTTGATATGCCCTCCTTTCTTCCTGCCGTCCCTCTTTAGCTCCTTGTTTTGTGGCCATGAATTCTTTCTAACAAGATTACAATCTACACAAGGACATGTGTTTTTCTCTTTGTCCGCTAGGACACCTAGCCCAGGCTTGGGCCCATATAGCCTTATACTTGATGGAGAATTTTGGTTTCAAAGGGACAATTCTTAGTTGATAAAAAGAAAATTCAAAGAAAATGAAACAGAAGAAAAGTAATCAGAAAACATTTGGATATTTTTTGCAAGATGTTCTAAGATTGCTTGCAGGTATGTGTGTGTGTGAGAGAGAGAGAGAGAGAGTTGCAAGCTTTCGTAGGTATACATATGGTACTTTGGATCTAAGGCAGAATTAGGCTCATTAAGATGTTTGCTGGCCATCTGCATGTGGGTGCATCCACAAAGTCCTTAAATTGTCCTCACTTGCGAAGCTTTTTTCTCTGCACATCATAACAAACCCACAGTAATGACGGGAGCTGAGGCTGGCATGCCTAATGAGCTGTGGCTGAAGAAATGATGTGATAGCATCTTGCGGATTGTAATTAACACACGGCCCCTATTATGTCCTATCAGAGTCGCATCTTCTTGCTGATAAGTAATTCCCCAAAATAATCACTTGTCTTTCAACATCTCGATGTGAGGACTAATTGTGAAGAGCTCCCGCCTGGAAAGGCCACCCGGAGCAATTCGGGGACAATTACATGGGCACCAGCGGCTGCTGGGCACAATCACCTGGTCCTGAATACGTGGTGAGTGAGACAGAGCGTGGGGAATGAGGCTTTGGCCAGGCGTCCAGACAGCATCTGTCCAGAACTCACTTGTCGCCTTTGGGCAGGAGAATAAAGCACTCATCAGGAATACTGGAAAGGGCTTAGTTCATTTTTTTTTTCTTAAAGATACTATTCACTGGGATAAGGATGTGGCTCAGAGGTAGAGCACTTACGTAGCATGTGCAAGACTCCAGATTTGATCCCCAACATGAGAGAGGAGGGAGAGAGAGAGAGAAGATACTATCTGTGGTTAACTATATAAAATGTAGATAAACAAGTTCACCACTATCTATGTCTTCACTGGCATAGTCATCTCTATTGTTATCATTTTCACCAAAGAAGTTAGGAGTTAGGAGCTTATACTTCACCTAGCAGTTAAGAGCTTATGCTCCATCCCAGACCCCTTAAATACTTTATTTCTAGATATAATGCAACTTTTGCATAGTTGGTAACTATAGTTCCATTTTACAGATGAGAAAACAGAGATGCAGACCTGCCTCTACTCACACAAAGCAACAGATATCAGAGGTGGGATTTCCAGTTGAATCTGGGTCTGAAAGCTGTGTTCCGGCAGCCATTGTGTCTCTCCTTTATCTTCAGAACTGAGTGATAAGCCTTTCTGTCCGGGACCCCGTAATATGGTTGTGAGAGAGCAGGCTGTGAAAGTGATTTGCAAGCTTTATACAGAACCAGGGCTCGCTAGGTAGTGTCTGGGATCAACCCAGCTGTCATGCCTTGCTGACATGTAAATGAGAAATATTCTTTGAATGGCTTTTAATTGGGTCCCATTGGGATACAGAGCCTGGGAAGCTCAGTGCAGAGTTTGGATAAAAAGAGGAAAGGGAAGTGAGCAAGCCTAGGCACCTTGGCATGGACATCATGAATTGAAGGGCAAGAGAATGACCTGACTGAATGGGCAGAATCAATGGAATAGAAATTGTGCCTGGAAGTGAGAACAGACCAATCTTTCCCATTAGCATCCCAAGCCAGCAATCAGTCAAAATCAAAACAGTGTGCTCAGGATGCAAATGTGGCCTCCCAAGAAGTTCTTTGGCCCCCTTTCTAATCAGATTATCAACTTACATGAAAATTTCAGAACCACTGCAGGTGCTGGCGAACACCTTCTGAAGAAACAGAAGTTCAAAGACCCCCATGAGCCCAGTTATAGGTCAGGACGTGAGAGATGGGCCAGGGTCAGACTTGAAGCAAGACCTCTGTTTCTGCAGCCTGTCTAAGTTTACTCTCTGCTTCTGTCTTCCGCTGTCTTTCTTTCTCTCTCCATCTCTTTTTTTATTCTTACTCTGGAATTTGGGAATGCAAAAGCTTTGTCCTCATTGCATTTGTGACAGTGATGAGGTCAGGAACTGGTCCTCATGCTGAAAGGCACAGGTGAAGATGCCCTAACCTCCTGTCTATCCAGATTGCCAGCCAGGGACCCCGCCAGGCTTGGCTGCTGATCTCTGTTCTCATGCCGGAGGTTCTGCAGGCAACCTGAGAAATTAATTGAAGTTCTGTTGGGAAATTCTCGCCAGGGCAACTCTCCAGCCCCCTGTGGCTTCTATATTTGTCTTGGAAGAGGACCAAGCAGGAGAGGAGTTTGACCAAAAGTAGGTGGAATGGACTCATTAGAGCCAACTCAGTCAGGCACTACCTTCTGAAAAAGAAAAGAGAAGGTGCGTGGGAGGGAAATCAGACAGCACCAGTGAAGATGGACATTGCTGGGCAGAACCTGCAGCCACAACCTGGAAAGGGGAAAGGATGCCTATGTGTAGTCATGATTGGCCTCTCCCTGTGGCAAAGGCAAGGAACAGAGCTGAACTTGAGCTTCTTATCCATGCACTATGAAACAGAATCTTGCCCGTCTCAAAGCTGGGCCACCAGGATCGCTCCTGGCATGAAGAAATAACCAGGCCAGTGATGAAACTGGAGACACTTTACACCAATCAGGCATCTTGCAAACTAGCTGTGTGAACCTATATGCTGTCAGCTGGGGAGACATGGAGAGCCAGTGATGGCTGTTCTGTTCTCCATCATGGTGGTGGCACTCTTAGGAGGGGACACCAGTGGACACAAACTTTCTTTCCCAGTGTTCTGCTCAGAGACTGTGATTTTTGTTCTTGAAATTGCTGCTGGGTTTCCTAGAAAAGAGGGTGATGGTGTGGCATTTGCCCAGAAGAGGTTTTTAGAAGTAACTAAGTGACATGAGGGGGAAAGATACTGGATGAAGATGTTCTCAATGGAGAGTAAAGAATGTATATTTAGGAAATTAGTGGTTGCAGCAGTGAATGCAGGCCTGGATAATTAGGGATGAAAAAATCACATAGGACTAAAAATGTGTGTAAGTATAATACGTATATATATTCTAATTGGGGTCAACACCAAGCATCTACCACCTATTAGGTAGGTTAATAACTTAGCAGGATCTTCACTATGAACCACTATTCATTAGTAGATATTGGTACTATCGATAAGGTAAGATCCTACTAAGTGATTATAGTCTTTGGGGCCAGTAGTGGTTTCTGGGGAAGGGATCAAAGCTACAGAGTCCCTTCCTTGTTCTTTTTTTAAAAAATATTTTTAGTTGTAGATGGACACAACACCTTTATTTTATTTATTTTTATGTGGTGCTGAGGATACAACCCAATGCCTCACCCATGCTAGGCAAGCGCTCTACCACTAAGTTGCAACCCCAGACCCCCTCCCTTGTTCTATTACACGTTGTCCCTATATTCCGTCCTGTACCACCACCAGGTTATCAAGGGAAATGAAGAGAAAGTTCTATTCAAGGGCAGGACTTGGCCCTGGGAACAAAGGCCAAGTCAAAGTCTTCATATTACAACTTAACTCTCCACCTAAAGATGGAGAAGTTTGTTTGGGTGGGCAAGTGAAATCTCCCTCGCTCCTACCTAGATGGGTTCAAGTGAAGGTAAGCCTCAGGAATAACAATTGAATGGCAAAATTCCTGGAGGGGTTCCTTCATGGAGCCCTATCAAGCCGTGACATCCTTTGGCCCTGTGCCAATGCAGCCAACAGTCCAGTACTGGTGCCTTCATGGAACATCACTGTGGACAGAGACATCTGAGGAAACATCTCTATGAGCCTCTGACCTGAGGACTCACATATTTTTATATGGTTCCCTCAGCCTCTAGGTCCATCAGATTCCATCTGCCCCTCACCTGTACCCCATCTGACTGTTCTCTCCCTGTCTCCCTTGTCTCAGTCTGTCAGAATGCTCCACGAGGCTCTAGAAAACCATGTTTTATGAAGGATATTTGAAGACTGATAGAATATTCAGGCCAGAGAAAGGAGACATCAGGAAAAGCTTATGTTCCCTTCAACCTACTGATGTGTGTACTATCTGGAAAAGAAGTCAAATTTGGGGTGGCCCAAGAAGCTTTAAGACCTGTGGGTGGGAGCTGGAGGGGAACAGAGTCCAATTTAGACTAAAGAAGTCAGCAGCTCCAACCTTAGGAGCTGAACTACCACTCAAGGAGCTGATCTAGAGGAATCTCTCATCAACAGGGTCACTTTCTCCAGCATCTGCGCCATGGTCACTCATTGCTGAGTACTGGGCGCCAGTCCCTCTGCTAAGCACTTTTTCTGCGTTAGCTCCATTCATGTTCCTTCTACTTCCTGCTGCCTGCCTTTCTCTCCCAGGGTTGTTCTCCCTATCTCCAAGCTCCTCTGGCTTTTGATCCTCAAGGAGTTCGGAGCTCAACAAGAGGAATCTTGACAAGGCTGGAAGTCTGGGGAGAGGGCAGTGGTTGTAAGGAGGCGTCCACAGAACTGTGGGGCTTAGAAAATAAAGCACTTGCCAGATGCAAAAATAAATTCAGTCTCCTTTATCTGACAGCAAGACTCTTCCTGAGTCAAGGAAGTAGATCAAATCTATCTTCAGCCCAACCTCGCCTTCCTGAGCCTCTTGACCCCAATCACCATGAGCTACAGCTTCACCACTGCCCTTTCCAGCCTCTTCTACCTGACCCACATGGAAAGTTGTCTACACAAATGAGTCATTCACAAGTTTATGTGAAACTTAGAGATTTTGGTTTTCTCTTCCAGGGCAAATGTTTCTATAACACTGGTTTCTCATCAGACCATAAAAATCTTTTCTCCCTTTATTATTAAGTGAATTCTATGGTTCAGAGAGCAAGTGGGAGTATTTTGGGGACGTGGGGGGAGCTTGGTTTCCTTCAGGCATGGTCTATGGGCAAATGTCAGGGTAAATAGGAGCAGGTGGGGAGATATTGTTCCTGAGGCAGAGAATGGGTTTGGGCTGATGTGGATACTCTGGAGGTGGATGGTGGTATTGGTAAATGTGAATTTAAATTGTACAGCTAATGAACTGTTATGGTTAAAATGGAAATAAAAAGGGGGCTGGGATTGTAGCTCAGTGGTAAAGCACTTGCCTAGCATGTGTGAGGCACTGGGTTTGATCCTCAGCACAACATAAAAATGAATAAATAAATAAAATAAAGGTATTGTGTCCATATACAACTAAGAAAAATCTTTAAAAAACGGAAAAGCAGAAGAGAGAAGAAAGAGTGGCTAAGCATAACATTTGGAGATTTGAGAAGTAGTTAGCATAAGGAAAAAAATAGAGAATTAAAGGGATTGCTTTCTCATGCACCATACTGGCAGGGGGATGGCAAAATGACCTATCCCCAAAGGGGAGCAGGCAGCAATATAGATCAGAATTGCAGATGCTCATGCCCTTGAACTCAATGACCTCATTGCTGGTGATTCATCGTCAGGATGAGCCTCTAGTACAGAATGACATGGACAAGGGTCTTCAGTGTCAGGAGCAATAAAAGTTTGGAATAAGAAACAGTACCTGTCTATTCAGGGGGAACCCATGAAGTATAAGAGAGCTACACAGTGGGATGCACTATAACTCTGTGTATGTGTGTGTGTATGTGTGCGCGCGCGCACGCGCGTGCATGTGCACGCGTCCCCCTAACATTTAAGGGTCTCCAGTAGGATCAGCCTAAAATAAGATTTATAAAGTAAAAATAGAAAAGAAAAGAATGGCATGGACAGAATGCTACCTTTGTGTAAGAAAAGGGGAAAACCAGATATGTGTGTGTGTACAAAGGAACACTACAGAATATACAAGAAGCTAAAGAGAGCCTGGCATAGTGGTGCACTCCAGTTACTTGGGAGGTTGAGGCAGGAAGAGTGCAAGTTTGAGGCCAGGCTCAGTAACTTAGTAAGACCCTGTCTCAAAACAAAAAGGGCTGGGGATAGAGCTGTAGTAGAGCAGCCCTGGGGTCATTCCCAGTACTAGGGGGGAAAATAAAAAGAAGCTAAGGGGAGAGGTTCTTCAGGGGGCAACAGTGGAGGAGGAGAGAAGGTGGATAGAGAGCTAGACTCATCGTGTGCTCATAGATTGTTTTGATTTCTTAGCCATATGAAAAATTACCTAGGCAGATTTTTTTCTACAAAAAATGGGCAGTACAGCCTTTAGCAAACTGGAAAACGCTATACAGATATAAGGAAGTAGTGAGAAAAAAAGGATACAGTCAGGTGCCACTTAATGAGAGGGACACGTCCTGAGAGATGCATCCTTAGGTGATTTTTGTCATCCCGTGAATATCACAGACTGTACAAACTAAAACAGCTATGAGGCTTCCAGGTGACACAATCTTATGGGTCCGTCATTGGCTGAAATGTGTTATTGATGAGCGATGGAACCCTCAGCTACCATTTCTCCAGTGTTACCTGGGTACCAGGTGCTGTGCTAAGCGCATCATACCTGTTCTCTTCTTTGGTCCTTATACACCATACGGGCACTATGATCTTCATCATTATAGATGGGGAAACTGACAATCAGAGTTGTTAAATTGTCTTAGGTCAAAGTTTTAGAAGACTCAGAGCTGGGATCTGAATGGAGATGCCGACCTGTGGCTCCGGCCTCTGCCCTGCTTCCCTGAGGCTGTTTTCCTCCAGTGGATTTTCTCACTTGGGAGCTTTTCTTGTTTTACGCACTGCCAGAGCTTCCCTGACATGACATGGTCATTTTCCAGGAAAGCTTACTTCTTTCAAGGTCTTCTTCTCTGTACCATTCTTGGAAAACATGATCACTTTGGCACTACCCCCTCTGCTGCAGGCCCTGTGGTCATGCGGTCTTTTGGAGGTATTTTTGGTTGTAATTTTTCTACGATATCTGGATAAGTGCATGATTAGACACAATTCTTCCTTGCGGTTGCTTGTGGCCTTCCTGAATTATTCATTCAGGACCATGCCGGCTCCACCACCTTGGATGGAGCCCAGAAGACTTTTATGGAACACGTCTTTAAACTGGTTAACGACTTAGGAATAACTTGGCTGTGGCTCTCTGCATCGTGCATGAGTACACGACAAAACCTTTTCCTGCGTTTAGACCTCAGAGCCATGGACTCCGGATCAGGTAATTACATGGTCCCATGTGGCAGCCCAACAGTCAAATAAAAATTTGGTCATAAAAATAATTAGATCACAGGATATTTAAAAATAGGGTCCAGAGGCAGAACTGCAGACTCCATCCTTATTTGACCTCAGAGAAAGAACCCCAAATTAAGTGCAAGTGGAGAAGCAAAAAAGCTGGCATATGGGGGACTCAAGTTCCAGGTACAAGTCCTAGGGCATGGGCCCACTGCTGTAGGATCCCCAGAAGGGAAGAGACACCTTTTCAAAAGATTCCACTGGGGAAGTTTATAGCCTGCAAGTACCCAGTGTGCTTCCCTCAGGGAGCCTCCACAGCCCTTTCTCAGCACCCTGTCTTAAGGCCTCTCTCTCCTACTATAGTCGATACACTGTTAAAGTTAACCACGCTCTGAAGTGGGGGTAACTGACTTGCAAGCCTCCCTGAAGGGATGAGTCATGAGATGTCTCCTGGAAGCTGAAGGGCCAGTTGGCTTCAGGATAAATGGCCTGATTGTGTCCTCTTGGCCCCATCTTGGCTGGTTTGCTACAGCCCAGCTTACAACGTTTGGATGTAGAATTGGGGGTAAGATGAACAAAAATATACTTGTTTATGTTTTAAGCAGCAGCCAGGCATCCTCCAATATCACCTTCCCCTCCTCTGCCACCAGGATCTGAGAGGGTAGGTACAGTGCAAATCTCATGGCTAAATGAAGTCCCCTCTCAGGGTATCTAGGCCTCTTCCTGGTAAGGCTTGTGGGTGGGGAGCTGGCTTTTCCCCTGGAAGATGGATGTGTTGGAAACCAATGATGTTTTCCACAAGGATGCCAAGGATAAGTGTGCAAGAGCAAAGCCCAACTGTTTCTCCTTCCTCATTCACACTTAGCACACGTGTATGGGTTTCTTCTTACCACACTAGCTGATCTCTGACTCGCACTGCCCTATAGTTCAATTTCAACATTACCTGGATTTAAAGTATAATCCTACATGTTAAAGGCTTAATTCCATCCATGAGATTGCCCCCACTTCAGACACCAGTCTCTAGTCCCAGATGTGACCTACATTCTGACCTGCTGGCTGTGAATCAGAGATCCCCACCTCCTCAGGTTTAATACTTTGTACACAGGTCAAGGAACTCAGGGAAAGACTCTGTGCTTGCCATTTATAATAAAGGATATTACAAAGGTTACAGAAGGACAGCTCGATGGAAGAGAAGCGCAGGGCAAGGTACAGGGGTAGGAGCATGGAGCTTCATGGCCTTCTCCAGGCATGTTATCCTCCAGAAACCTCCACATGCTCAACAACTCATAAGCTCTCTGACCAGGAAGCTTCATTACATAGATATGATTGACTAAATCATTGGTCACTGGTGATCAACCCACCCTTCAGCCCCTCTCCCCTCTCTGGAGGTCAGGAGGTAGTACTGAAAGTTCCAACCTTCTAATCACATGGCTGGTTCCCCTGGCAACAAGCTCCCATTCCAAGGCCTTCTGGGAAACCCCAGCCTCCGAATAGGATTCACTTCAGAGAGCCAAGGGTTTAAGAGCTGTGTGCCAGGAAGCCACTATGAAGACTGAATATGCATGTGTGTGTGTGTGTGTGTGTGCGCACGTGCGTGTGTGTACCTCAAACGCATAAAACTTCCAAACGAGCTGAGCCTGTGCGATTCTCCCAGACCCGCTCTATTGGACAGGGGAGTCTTGCCCAGGAGCGTATATCAATAAAGCCTTGCTCAGCAGTTTTAATTGGCCTTCTTTCAGTCACCGTTATCTGACCTTACAATTTCTAGAGTTGAGAGGTCTCTAGAAAGATGATTACACCTGGAGCTTCTTACTCTCCAAGGAAATATTCCTGGAATTGCAGAAGAATTTGCCAATCCTGGCTGATCGTATTTGATCTCAGGTGGCACTTGATAACAGCCCCAAACTCTTTTTCCTGTGTCCCACCCTGGACTAAGCCGGCCAACCAAATCCCTAGAAGGCGTGTGCCAGTGGTCTCCACTGTGATCCTCAGGTTACTTTCATTTGGGGCCAGGTACAGCAAAGCCCTGTTAATAAGCACAAATGACACATGGATACAGATATTAAGGTGTGCTAAGAATCTATTTGTTCTTTGCCTGCAGAGAGGAAATACCATCCCCTTCTTTGCTTGACGTTGTGCAGCTCCAGGGTCACTGCTTTAGGAAAAACAGAGCCTGATGACAGCAGCCCCAAGGATAAAAGACTATTGGCTCCTCACTGCAGGCACCCTCTGTTCCATTCCCACTCCACCCTCTAATGCGAGTTTTCTCCACACTCTTGGCATTCTGGAGCAGCCAATTCTTTGTTGTTGGGGTGATTTTGTGCTTTGAAGAATGTTTAGCAGCAACCCTGAACTCTACTTACTAGATGCCAGCAGCATTGCCTCTCCCACATCCTAAGTTGTGACAAGCAAAAAACATCTGCAGACATTCCCAAATGTCCTTCATTGGGGGGTGGGTTTGGGAGTGGGGTGGCAAAATCACCCTCTTTGAGAATCACTGCTCTAGTGATAGCTACCTGCTTGGAGTTCCCATGCATGTTGGGTTTCTGCTCTTGTTTCTACCACCAGGGATGTTTCCTTCCCACCCTAGTTCTTTGTAGAACATTATTTATCTTCCCTCTACTGAGACTTTCTCTCCTGGAAACTTTCCTTATTTTTCCCTCCTGCTAGCTTTCCCTTGGGACCTGTGCACTACCCTGCCTTAACACTCACTATGTTGGTAGGAATTCATAGCTTAAGCATCTGTTTTGAACTCCCAGGCATCCAGGACAGGGTCTTTATCTCCTGAATATCCCCAGGGCCCAACAGAGTACCTGGCAAATAGTAGGCATCTATCTGGTGTTTCTTAATTGGCAATGAACCAGATCCATGTAGCCAAGAGAGGACTATGGGATATGTGCTCACTGGAGGGGTGGCATACCCTGGCCACTTAAGATGATCATACGTTAATTGGTCCCAATCTTTTTGAGTTGATTAAATAGCCATCCCTATCATACCTTGGGAATATTAGTTCTGTTCTACTCTCAGCAAAGCAGTTCTTAACCCCCGGCGATTCATGGATGCTCCTTCTACAAGGTTGCTATATGTTTTGTGCATATGTGCAGACTGGAATGGATTTCCCTCTTCCCTGGGGGTGGAAGCCTATAAATGGGTCCATGAGTTAGAAAACTGTTAAGAGTAACCGCCTTAGCTGAATGATCTAGAGGCCACATCCAAACACCTACCAGTGGCTTGGCTGCGCATTGCAAGGAGAGGGAGCAGAGGCCATGAAAGAATTACAGGTGGCTGAAGGGATGAACTGCAGAATCTATTCGAACTCTCATGAATTGAGCTGTTGGATGTGCGAGGCCTGTCCCCCACTCTGTGCCTTTGCTCATGTAGCTCTCCACTTTTAGTGACCCCTTCTGCTCCACCCATCATTGCTCCCAGGTCAGCTCTACTTAGACTTAAATTCCATTTGTCTGATATTAAAACACATAAGCTGCTTCCTTTTGCTTTGAATTTATCTGGAATATCTTTCCCTGGGTCTTTTATTTTCAACTTTTCTGGGTTATTATTATTACAATAATAATTATTATTATTTCTTTTTACAGTACTGAGGATTGAACCAGAGGGTGTTTTTACCACGGAGCTACATCCCAAGAACTTTTTAAAAAAAATTTTGAAACAGGATCTCATTACACTGTTGAGGGTCTTGTTAAGTTGCTGAGAGGGGCCTTTGTACTTTCTATCCTCCTGCCTCAGCCTCCTGAGTTGCTGGGAATACAGGTTTGCACCACTGTGCCCACCACCTACAAGGTTTTCATTTATTGTGCTTAGAATTTATGCACTCAGAATGTATGGATTCTTGTTTTCCTATTCTCAGCTGTTACTTCTTTGAGTATTTCTTCTCCCCATTCTCTGTGATCATTCCAGAATTCTCATAGTTGTCCAGTAGGTCTTATTCCATCCTTCCTGCCATATGAATACTTCTTTCTTTTTTCTTTTATTTTTTACTCAAAGTTCTTCTTTTTGGCATTTGCTTTCTATCCCCTACATTCTGAGTATATTTTTCAGATCTATTTAATTTACCTAATTGTTAAAGTCCAACTAAGTCTAAACTACTTGCTAATTTTTTAATCTCTATTTTATTATTTACCTCTCCTGGTAGTATTATCTGATCTTGTTTTTTGTCTATCAATTGACATTCGATCATGATATGATTGTTTCCCATAGATTTTGAAATTTTATATTGGGAGCTCATATTCAGTTCATATGCAGTGAGTCTTTCTCTTTGGGAATCTTTTCCTCTTGAGTTGAAAGTATATACACGTGAAAGAAGCTCTCCCTTTTGTATTTATGATAATTAAAAGATTTTCATGTGTATATTAGATGCTCAGTAAGCATGTCTTTGTGAATTATATGGCAATCTACCTAAAAAAAAAAAAAACAACCAAAAAACTAAATCTACTACAGAAACTCATTTCTCTACTATGTTTTCTCTAAGCCTTTGTGCTTTTTTTTCCCCATATTTTTTTTGTACATTATTGTTATACACAGTGGTGAGATTGTTACATATTTATACATGCACACATTGTAACAGTATAATTTGGCCAAAATCATTCCCCAATATTTCCACTTTCCCTCCCTTCCTCCCTTGCTCTGGTCCCTGTCCTCTACTTCACTGATCTCCTTTCAGTTTTTATGAGATATCTCCATTTTTCTTTTCCTTTTTCCTCTCTAGCTTCTACATTTGAGAGAAAACGTATGTCTCTTGACCTTCTGAGTTTGGCTTATTTTGTTTAACATAACATTCTCAAGTTTCATCCATTTTTCTGCAAATGATATAATTTCATTTGTCTTTATGGCTGAATAAAACTCCATTGTGTATATATATCTCACATTTTCTTTATCCATTCATCTATTGATGGACACCTAAGCTGGTTTCATAGTTTGGCTATTGTGAATTGTGCTGCTGTTATAAACATGGGTATGCATGTATTACTATAATATGCTGACTTTAATTCTTTAGGACAAATACCCAGTAGTGGTATGCCTGGGTTATATGGTGTTCCATGCCTTGTATTTTGAGGAACTTCCATACTGATATCCATAGTGATTGTACTAATTTATGATCCCACCAACAATATAAAATTGTTCCTTTTTCTCTACATCCTCTCCAGCATTTGCTATTGTTTGTATTCTTGATGATTACTGTTTTGACTGGAATGAGAGGAAATCTTGTATACTTTTGATTTGCATTTCCCTACTTACTAATGATATTGGACATTTTTTTCATTTATTTGTTGGACATTTGTATTACTTCTTTTGAGAAGTGTCTGTTTAGTTAGTTTGCTCATTTATTAATTGGGTTATTTGTTCTTTTTTGTGTTAAGCTTTTAAAAATTTGTTCTAATTTTACATGACAGTAGAATGCATTTTGGCATATCAAACATAAATGGAGTATAATTTCTCATTCTTCTGGTTGTACATGATGTAGAATTACACTGGTCATGTAATCATATATGCACATAGGGTAATGATGTATGATTCATTCTACTGTCCTTCCCATTCCCATACCCTCTTCTCTCCATTCACTCCTCTCTGTCTAATCCAAGGTACCCCTATACTTCCCTAGCTTCCCCTCCCCCGTTGTAAATTAGCATTCACATATCAGAGAAAACATTCAGCCATTGGTTTTGGGGGATTGACCTATTTCACTTGGCATGATATTCTCTAGCTCCATCCATTCACCAGCAAATGCCATAATTTCATTCTTCTCTATAGCTGAGTAATATTCCGTTGTGTATATATACCACATTTTCTTTATCCATTTCACCTGTTGAAGGACACCTAGGTTGGTTCCGTAGTTTAGCTATTGTGCGTTGAGTGGCTATGAACATTGATGTGGCTATAGTACTGTAGTATGCTGCTTTTAAGTCCTTTGGGAATATGCCAAGGAGTGGGATAACTGGGTCAAATGGTGGTTCCATTCCACACTGCTTTCCATAGTGGTTGCACCAATTTTCATTCCCACCAGCAATGTATAAGTGTACCTTTCCCCCAACATTCTCTCCACCATTTATTTTGCTTGTATTTTTTTAAAAATATTTTTTAGTCATAAATGGACACACAATAGCTTTATTTATTTACTTTTTATGTGGTGCTAAGGATCGAACCCAGTGCTTCACACTTGTGAGGCAATTGCTCTACCACTGAGCTACAGCCTCAGGCCTTGCTTGTATTCTTGATAATTGCCATTCTGACTGAGTGAGATAAAATCTCAGTGTTGTGTTTATTTGCATTTCTCTAATTGCTAGAGATGTTGAACATTTTTTAATATATTTGGTGATTGACTGTATTTCTTCTGTTAAGTGTCTGTTTAGAGCCTTAGCTCATTTATTGATTGGGTTGTTTGGGGTTTTCTGGTGTTCAGTTTTTTGAGTTCTTTATATATCCTGGAGATTAATGCTCTATCTGAGATGCATGTGATAAAGATTTTCTCCCAGCTTTTTGAGTTCTTTATATATTCTGTATATTAACCCTCTCTCAGAAGAGTAGCTAATAAAGATTTTCTCCCATTCTGCAGGTTCAATCTTCACATTAATTGTTTTCTTTATTGTGCAGAACCTTTCAATTAAATGCCATCCCATTTATTAATATTTGGCATTGAACTTTAGAGGTCTTATCCAGGAAGTCTTTGCCTGTGCCTATATGTTGGAGTGTTGACCCTATGTTTTCTTCTAGGAGTTGTATCCCTGGTCTGATTTCTAGGTCTTTGATCAATTTTGTGTTGATTTCTTGTGCAGAGGGAGAGATGAAAGTCTAGTCTCATTCTTTTATATATGGATAATGATTTTTCCCAGCACCATTTGTTAAAAAGGTAGAGGAGAGTGAAGGGAGGGGAGGAGGTATGGGAGTAGGAAGGATAGTAGAATGAATCAGACATTATTACCCTACATACATATATGACTACACAACCAGTATGATTCTACATCGTGTACAACCAGAAGTAATTATACTCCATTTAGATTTGATGTGGGAAAAAAAAGGCTTTTTTCTCCAATGTATATTCTGGCACTTTTGCAGGGATTAGGTGACTATATCTGTGTAGATTTGTCTCTGTGTCTTCTAATCTGTACCATTGGTCTCTGTATCTGTTTTTATGCCAATAGCATGCAGTTTTTTTAACTATAGTTTTGTAGTATATTTTGAAGTCAGGTATTGTGATACCTTCAGCAGTGTTTTTTGGCTTAGAATCGCTTTGGCTATTCTGGGTCTTTTATTGTACCATGTGAATTTTAGAACTGTGTTTTTCTAGTTCTATGAAGAATGTCATTGGTATTTTGATGAGAACTTCTTTTAATCTGTCTATTAATTTTGACAGTATCCCCATTTTAGCAATATTAAAATATTAATTCTACTTATCCATGAACATGGGATGTTTTCCCATCTTCTCATGTCTTAAAATTCTTTCTTCAATATTCTATAGTTTTCATTGTAAAGATATTTTAGCTCCTTGGTTAGACTTATTTCTAAGGGTTCTTTTTAAGCTATTGTAAATGGAATTGCTTTCCTGATATCTTTCTTAGAAGATTCATTATGTACATAGGAAAGCTATTGATTTTTGTATGTTGAATTTTTAAACTGCTACTGTACTAAATTTGTTTATGAGCTCTAGCAGTCCTTTGATAGAGCTTTTTGGATCTTCTAAATATACCATCTGC
This sequence comes from Geosciurus inauris, assembly GCA_004024805.1. NCBI lineage: Eukaryota > Metazoa > Chordata > Mammalia > Rodentia > Sciuridae > Geosciurus > Geosciurus inauris. The sequence continues at coordinate 20,394 of PVHX01009001.1, read as the reverse complement.
GGTGATCATTTGACTTCTTCCTTTCCTATTTTTATCCTTTAAATTTCCTTTTTTTTTTTTTTTTTTGCCTAATTGCTCTGACTAGAATTGCCAGTGCTATATTAAATAGATGTGGTCAGAGAGGACATCCTTGTCTTGTTCCAGATTTTAAAGAAAATGCTTTCAGTTTTTCCTCATTCACTATGATACTGGTTTTGAGTTTTTTTTAATGTATATCCTTTATGATGTTGGGGTAAGTTCCTTATATCCCTAGTTCCTTTAGTGTTTTTATCATGAACAGATGCTGAATTTTGTTGAAGGCTTTCTCTACATTTATTGAGATAATTAAGTGATTTTTGTCCTTAATTCTATTCATGTGATGAATTATATTTACTGATTTACATAGGTTAAACCATCCTTGCCTTCCTATAATAAAATCAACTTGGTCATGATGTACAATATTCTTAATATGTTATTGGATATGATCTGCTAATATTTTATTAAGGATTTTTTCATCTAAATTCATCAGAGCTATTGGTCTGTCGTTTTCTTTCCTTGATGTGTTCTTATCTGGTTTTGGTATGAGTGCAATACTGCTTATATGTAATGAGTTTGGAACCATTCCTTCCCTTTCTGTTTCATGGAATAATTTGAGGAGCATTGGTATAAGTTGTTCTTAAAAGACCTGGTAGAATTTAGCTAAGAATCCATCTGATCCTGGACTTTTCTTTGTTAGAAGTTTTTAAAAATTTTTAATCACTGCTTCTATCTCATTGCTACTTACTGGCCTATTTAGATTTTCTATGTCCTCTTGATTCAAATTTGGCAGGTTTTATATATCTATAAATGTCTACATTTCTTCTAGTTTTTCCATTTTAATGAAGTATAAGTTTTTAAAATAGTCCCTAATGATTCTATGTATTTCTGTAATGTTTGTAGTGGTTTCTCCTTTTTAATTTCTGATTTTTTAAATTTGAGTCTTCTCTATTTTCCTTTTGTTTAGTTTGGCTAGTTGCTTATCAATCTTACTTATCTTGTCAAACAACCAACTCTATTTCATTGATCCTTGTGTTGCTTTTTTATTCTCAATTTTATTAATTTTGGATCTAATTTTAATTATTTCCTTCCTTCTGGTTTGGAATTTGGTTTGTTTTCCTTTTCAAGGGCCTCAAGATGCATCATTAGGTTTCTGTTTAGGATATTTCTGATTTTCTTATGTAGGCACCCATAGCTCTAAACTTTCCTCTCAGAACGTGCTTCTTAGTGTACCAGAGGCTCTGTTATTCTTGTTTGATTCTCAGAATTTTAAACCTTCTCTCCTGATTTCTTCTATTACCCATTGATCAAAAGTATACTTTCAATCTCCATGTTATATAATTTCTGTAGGCTTTTTTGAGTGTTGATTTATAATTTCATCCCATTATGATCTGACAAGATATAAGGAGGAGCTTGGCTGAAAGTATGGTCTATTTTGGTTGGTTCTATGAGCTGCCAAGGAGAAACTGTATGCAGCCACTGTTGATGAAATATTCTATAGATGTATGTTAAGTGCCCTTGATTTATAATATTTTTCAGGTTCACAGAGTCTCTACTGACTTTATGTCTGCATTATCTATCTATTGGTGAGAGAGGTGTTTTAAAATTACCCAGTATTATTATACTGGGATCCATCTGAGTCTTTAATTTGAATAGTATCTCTTATGTAATTAGGTACACCAATGTTTGGGGCATGAATGTTTATTATCATATCTTCTTGTTGGATTGTTCCCATTACCAGTATGAAGTGAACTTCCTTGTGTTTTCTGATTAATTTTGCCTTACATTCTGCTTTGTTAGAAATGAGATTATTTACTCCTGTCTGATTGCAGGCTCTATTCACCTGGTGTATCAATCTCCATCCTTTCATTTTTAGCCTGTGATTATCTTTGCCTCTATGGTGAATCTCTTGGAAACAACCTATAGTTGGGTCTTCTTTTTTAACCTATGGTTATAAGGAGAGGCAGAGAGCTGGGTGCCATGGCACATGCCTGTAATCCTCATGGCGTGGGAGGCTGAGACAGGATTGCAAGTTCAAAGCCAGCCTCAGCAATTTAGCAAGACCCTAAGCAACTCAGTGAGACCCTGTCTCTAAATAAAATACCAAAAAGGGCTGGGGATGTGGCTCAGTGGTTGAGTGTCCCTGGATTCAATTCCCAGTACCAAAATAATAGTAATAATAATAATATAAAATAAAGATGAGAGAAAGAACAGATACCTTTGGCTGTTAGTGAAAGAAAAAAGGAGAGAAAGAAACAAACATGAACGAAACAAAACCATAACCAAAATATTCAAACCCAAACCCTAACCCTCAAAGACAAGGAAAAATAACTACATATTAAAAATGCTAAAAAATGAGAGAGAAGAAAACCAATGTGTACATGTATAAGTCCAGAAAACAATAAGCATAACAAAAACATAAAAGAAAAGATAAAAGATTCTTAATGAAAAATGAAAGAATCAAAGAATTATCTCCACCGAGGTAATGAGAGTGGATGTGGATGGTCACTACCTATGCCCAACTGTCCTTCCAGCCTTTTCCTCTTGAACTATGTACTGAGAAAGAGAGAGAGTAAGGCCTGGGGTTTGTTTACCCTTCCTCCTTTTGCTCAATGAACTGCCAGTTGAAGTGGCCTCAAACTCATGCTGGTTGAAATAGCTCTCAGCTTTCCTTTTTACCAGTATAAGGAAGAATCAAATGGGAAGTACTGTCACTTGGAGTTTTGTCTGCACAGACCACATTAGTGCATTCCCAGGGTGAGGCTGCTGCAGTTCTGGTGGCTGGGACTTAGGTCTAACCAGGCCTTAGGGGCTTTGCTGGGAGATATCTACTCTAGAGAGACTGGATCACACTCCTAGGACTTGGCACATGCTGGTCTCTGTTGGGAAGCTGGATCTCAGGAATGTCCCAAGAGTTCCACTGACAAGGCCAGGGAGCCAATCCTCCACCCACTCAGCTGCCATGAGCACAGCCTTCCAAGGCTTAGTCCCTTAAGTATATTCACACTGCTTATTCAGTTTCCTGACCCTCTCCAGCTGGTCATATGAACCACCAGACTCAAAGGGAAAGCCAGATGGGCTCCCCTTTGTTTTTCTGACTTATATCTGCCTGGGCACAATCTTCTTTGTGCCTGTTTCCTTTATATTCTAGTGGGTACTATTGCATCCAACCCGCACCTCTCCCCAAGAAGTGCAGCCCAGACAACTCTGCAGAAGCAACAAAGTTTATTGAGGAAATAGGCACACAGGCCAATCGATTGGGGTCAGCTCTCCTTTCCTTCAGAGAGTGACCCCGAATTGAAGGTTTCAGAGGTTATTATAGGGTGGGCTAGCTATATGACTCAGGAAAACAGGATTTGGCAAATATTCAACCTATAGTTATTTACAGTTCAACCGTGACGGCGCCTCCTATGTCCTTTTTCAGTTCCTGGAACTTTAGGTAACTGGCCAGGGGGTCTGGCAGCCTGTAGATGGCCCCATCCGTGAGAAACAAGCATAGCAAAGCATTAATCATAGAAGCACAAAAAGCAGGTTAGCAGATATGTGCAGGCCTGAGCCAGAGTGACTCCATTTTGAGTTTGGATTTTAAAGGTACTCCCTAGGCCGCACCTTAGGCACATCCCAGGACTGTCAAGCAACGTCCGCTATGATCTCCTGGCTTTTGCAGCAGCTGCAGCATGGCTGCTTCGAGATGGCTCCCTCCTCTGCTCTCTGCTCACCAGTTGAGAGGCACAGAGCACTTTCAAATACCAGTTTGTGATGCAGCCTCTGGATCAGCTAAGTTCAGGCTGCTTTATGAGCCATGGGTTTGTCCATGCGCAATCTATCCATCTTGTTTCTCTGTGTGATCCCAACCCTCGGTGGTCGACCAGCACTTCTGTTGTCACAGCTGGCTCTAGGGCACTATTCCTCATTCTTTGTTCAGTGCACCCAAGTTTCTCAGTCTCTAGCCACTCTAACCGTCCCATACTGAATTTTAGTGCAATCCCTCTTTTACTTACCTTGCCGACAAACAGTGCTCCTACTGCTTGAATCTCAAGCCAAGAAGCAACTGGAAGTAGAGCCTTCCTCTAACCCACCCTCTCCAACCTCCCTGTTTCTATTACTTCTGTGCTTTTGAGTTTGTGAGATTTTCATTGTTGTTGAGACTTAGATTCTTGATACAAGAGAAGCAATTGGCCTGGGAAGAAGAGAAATGAGCAGGTTCTGGGAAGGGGGAGGGAGGATGGAGGGATTCTTCAGTTGCAGGATGAAGGACATCACCGAGCAGCAGACCCAGGTGAGGCAAGAAGAACAGTGTCATTCCTGGGCTGAGACAGAGAAACAAAAAGAAGACAGTGCTGCAGGGCTGAGGCCCAAAGGGTGAAGGAGCTGCCTCACTGTGCATCAGAGCACGCGGATGCGGAGAAAGCGGGGAGAGGTTGATATAACCAATTTTCTGACATGAAAGTCACGTGCTGAGAGGTTTACCCAGATTCCCTCACTTAATCCTCCTAACAGCTCATGGAGGAGGAAGTTTTATTTTCCCTCGGATATAGACGAGGAAGTTGAAATTTGAGAAACTAAGAAAACTAATCCACACCCCAAAGCCAGAGAGAGGAGCTGGGCTGAAATCTGAACCCAGCTCTGTGGAACTCCAGAGCCGTTCTGTGCAGCCATGAACCAGTACTTGCACCGAGTTCTAAAGTGAACTGTTTCAGTGCATGCGCCAGCTCCACCAGGGACCACTCCTGGAGGGGGAGAGCTGCTGCAGACAGGAAGACCGGGTTTATTGAAACTGCCAATAGCACAAAGCAGCTGACACATGATGGATGTTTAAAAAATATTTACCTAATAAGTAAGCGATAGCTTTTCCTTTGTGAACGGAGGCCTGGGCCCTGGAGCGGTGCAACGGACATGGGACATTGAGACATTCTCCTCCCTTCTCTTCCCTTGGCATTAAGGCCCTCCTCACTCAGTTGCAGAGACCAACGTCCTGGTCACTTTCCCTGGCAAGGAGGCTGGGTGGTGGTGGGACACCTGTGTGAAGGTTTCCTCCCTGCAGGCCACTGATGGTGAGGGGAGCACTGCCTAGCCATGTGAAGGACGTGTCTGGACAGCAATTTCTAAACACTTTCTTTCTGGACCAAATCTTATGAGTCCTTGTCTTGGTAAGGAGATCTGATTGAAGACACAATGAAGGGTCTTGTCTAGCCCCCTCATCCCAACACACAGTCCAGGCTCGCGCCAGCCAGAGCGAGCCTGAGGCTTCATAGGACTGGACTGTCCATGCTGGAGGGCTCTCCAGGCCTGAGCACTGGCACCTCAAGAATGCATCCTCGGGGAAAGGAGGCAGCCTGGAGTGAGTGTGTGTGTGTTTCACCTGCCAGGAACTTGCCACCAAGATTCTTTGTCTGCCCTTTACAAGGAAATTACACATTTCTTACAGGTGAACCTTTGGAGTCCCTGCTTTGTTATAGCCAGAAGCCATTGGTGCTTGGCAGGGAAATGCCGCAGCCAGCCAAGCAAGAGCACGGCGAGGCGTCCTGCCTCTGTTCTGCTTCTTGAGTTTTCTTGGTTCTCTCTTTCTATCCCACAGCCTCCTTCCTTTCACTTTTCATGTCTTTCCTGCTTCTCTGCCTCTGCTTTCCCACGTCCTCTCCAGGCCTCACGCTTGTGTTTCTGTGGTCTTCTCCACAGCACTGCTACCTCTCCTGTGCCTTCTTGCTTTCCAGGGGTGTAGCATGGCCCCCATCCCTGCCACTCATGCCCACCAGCCTGCTTGGTGACTGGAAAAACGCCAGGTTGGCTCCACTCCAGGTCCCAGGGAGGTTCTTCAAAGTCCCCCCTTAATCTCAGGCTCCAGGGAGAAGCGGTGGAGCCTCTGCTGGAGACCTTTCCTGGGCTCCCTGAGTGCCTTGCTCTGCAGGGTCTGCAGAGGCCTAGATGCCTAGTAGTGAGCTCCCTGCATGCCAGCCATCGGCCTGGGGCTTGGGGGCTCTCTGTACTGACTCACAGCACGGGCTTGCCTGGCAGGGGGCCCCCAGTGGGGCAAAGGCCCCTTGAGCCTCACAGACCCAGATTAGCATTTTAAAGAAAGGTCAACAAGAAAGGATTTTAGAGACCTGCTGGGAGCAGAAAAGATAAGGGCAAGGAAAGTTCACTTGCCCCAGGCCCCAGTGGTCTCATCTGCTGAACCTCAGTTCCCTTACTGTAAAAAAAAAAAAAGTCAGACAAAAGACTCTTTAGAGTAGCTTCCTTCTAGAATTATGATGGCCTGGGGGTGGGGAGGGGTAGGCACCTAGGTGTTGACTGAGCATGCTGTTTACTGGCCCTATGGGAGAGCTTCAAAACAAATCCCAGATCTTTGTATGATGCTGGATGAGGTCCTCGGTTAACTTGCCTGAGCCTCAGTTTCTTTATCTGTGTAGTGGGTGTAATGCTTAATGGGATAATTAAACCAAGAAGGAAAACAGGGCATTTCCCAAACACCAATGCATGACTGATATTTTTTGGTTTCTGCTCTGAATCTAGCGCTCAATGAGCAAGTTGTGCCCTGTTCCAGACTCTTTGGAATCTGATGGTCAGGAGTGACTGTCTCACTGTAGAGCACTCACCCTTTTCTCCTTCAAGCACAGACAGGCCTGGCCCCAGGAAGAAGCCGTTAGCTGGCAACACCAACGTCCCTTGCAGCAGTGCTGCTTTCATTCATCATGCTAATGATTGCCTTCTGTTTATTTTTTAATTTTTATTTAATTAGTTTATTTTTATTTGTTTATCTTCTTTTTATGGCAGTGATGGTTGCCTGTGAATCTAGTTTTTACAGAATTTCCTTTTGAAATAAATTTAAGTGAATCAAGGAAGTAATCTGAAAACCAAGATTAAGTATGTGCCTTGGTTCTAGGTATGAAGTATCCCCTTAAAACTCATGTGTGAGACACTGGAGGAATGGTTAGAGGTGGCATGATTAGTTTATGAGAGGTTTAATATCAATGATGTGGATTAATTGTGGTTAACTGTGGGCAGGTGGGGTGCAGTTGGAGAAAGTAGCCGCTGTGGGCTTGCCTTTGGGGTTTATATTTTGTCCATGTTGAACAGAGGTCTCTCCACTTTCTAGTTGTCCTATCTTGAGTAGCTTTCCTCTGCCACACACTTGCACCAAGATGTTCTGCCTCACTTTGGGCCCAGAGGTATGAAGTAGGTCAAAACTATGGACTGAAACTCTGAAAGAGTGAGCCAAAATAAAATTTTCCTTTTAAAACTTGTTCTTGGGTCTTTTGATCACATCAGTGCTGATTATGACAGTGTTTGAGTCAGCTTTTATGCTGCTGGGACTAAAAGATCTGACCAGAACAATCGTAGAGGAAGAAAAGTTTATTTGGGGGTTCAGGATTTCAGAGATCTCAATTCATAGACAGCAGACTCCATTCCTTGGGGCTCAAAGTGAGGCTGAACATCATGGCAGAAAAGTGTGGCAGAGGGAAGCAGTCAGCTCACATGGCGATCAGAGAGCAGAGAGAGAGAGGTCTCCACTTGCTAGATACAAATATATACCCCAAAGCCACGCCCCCAAGTCCCACCTCCTCCAGCCACAGCCTACTACTTCAGTTACTTCTGAGTTAATCCCTACCAGGGGATTTATTCACTGATTGGGTTAAGACTCACAACCCAATCATTCATTCTCTGAACCTTGCATTGTCTCATATGTGAGCTTTTGGGCGACACTTTATATCCAAATGGTAACAGACAGTATGCCACCTGAAAGTCAGCACGACAATATGACCAGGATTAGGTGGTGATCCAAGCATTGGGGAACTGTTTACATTATTGTCTGGAGACATGTACCGTGCCCTCTGGGGTCTCTGACCTCATTAGTGGGTCATCAGTCATGACCATTGCTGCCCTGGAAGGAAGGGCTTGCTCAGCCTCTGTGCCCTTTCTCTACCTGACATCTCCACTCCCAGGAAGGGCTGGCTCCTCCAGCCTTCATGGTGGAGGACCCCAGGAAGAGAGAGAAGAGAGCCCACTGGGTAGCATGTATGCATGATAAATTCTGTTTAGACTTTAGATTGGTTCTGACCCGAATGGTTTCCCCATCAAAGTTAATGGAAAGTCATTTCAGGGTCCCTTGGTTTCTGAATCATTGAATTCCCACACTAATGATAAAGAGGCAGGATTTTCCCATCTGAGCCAGTGTACTTTAGGCAGAATATGTATCACCTTCTGAAATAAACGCCGCTTACGCATACCAACCAATCTGTCTCAGTACAGTGTCAGCACAGAGATCCCGATAGAGGAGCCAGGAGCCAGTCAAAGGAAAAGCTTTATGCCTGTGGCCATCCATCACCCAGGAGTGCCCAGGCCTGCTGGGGTAGTTTGTGGGTTCCTTTGCTCTAATAACTCGCACTTTTGTGATCAGGAGAGAACCAAATGAGATTTATTGATGACCAAAAGGAAATTTTGCACGGCTTCTATTTGGCTTAGCACCTTGCTGAAAAGGCACTTAGCTCCAGTGTCCTGGTGCCCATGAGGGCTGGTCTGAAATCCACCTCTTTGTTTGCACTTTCTAGAATGGCCCAGAGGAAAACAGTGTCACCTCCACCTCCAGCTCTTCTTCTGGATTGGTAGGTCAGGCACACAATGTCTGCTGGGAAAATCCCCCTGGGAGTAGACTTGAGGACTCCTTCTCTGGCCAAGATAAGGCTCCATCTCTCCTTTCTGTCCTCACACAACAGCATGCTGTTTCCTACCTTCTGGAATTCTGTTTCCTAGCATGCTGTTTCCTACCTTCTGGAATTCTGATAGTGTTCTGTAGGGTCCTAGCACTCCCTTTCCATAAAGACATTCAATGAACTTTCCTATTGAACTCAGGCCAGTTTATTGGTATGTATTCCCTTTAGAACTTAATCTTCTGCAACTCCCAGGATGCTGCTAGATTGGTTTTTCAATTCTAGTTTTTATTTTGTTGTTTAGTTTGTCTTTGCAAAAGCATAGCAAAAGCAACACCATGGTTTATCATCTTCTGGAAACTTTAAATTATAAACCCATGTTTGGCAAGCAGGAAACTCAGCAACCGTGGGATACTGAAACTGAAGAAGGGCTTCAACTTCAAGGGAGGCATTTTTCAGTGTGAAATGCAGGGGCCTCGCTTTGGATAACACGGTGACAAAAGAGACAGTGAATGCAAGTCAGAATTGGAAGGAAGCAAACGAAGCCCCCAGAGATGTCTGTCTTCTTGACTTCTCTCCTTATGCCAAAGAGGATTCCTAAGCAGAAAGAATGTGCTCAGCACTCTTCTTATTTGCAAACATTGCTAAAGCCACTGGGCAGAGGCAGCTACTGGGCTTACTTCAAGTTCCTGTTTATCCTGGAAGTGAAAGATAATTCCAGCCAGGGCCCGAGCCATGAGTTGGGTCCACGTTGACCCAGCCATGGATGCCATTTTGGAAAATGTTCCTGTAAATGTGTACCTTGGCAGGCAAGAGGGACTATGGTTGAGGACAACATGGTGAGGCCACAGCATTGTTTCCTCCAGAGGTGCTGGCTTTGTGAGAAGAGGGAGACTTATTTTGTAAGTACAATGGCTGGCCGGCATCTGCTGCTCTGAGGTCAGTGGTGAGGGTGGGACAGTCTGACCTACAGCCAGACTGACTCCACTGCACCTGTCCTCACACCTGCTCTCCTAGATGGCAGGGGCTGGGGCTAGGAAGGAAGAATGCCAGTCAAAATCTTCTGGGCAGATTTTGAACTACGATAAGCCACTTGCCCACAGTTGGAGAACTTATTTTAAAATATATTAAATTTTGCAATAACCCACATGTTAGCAATATGCCAGTTTTTGGAATATTATTCAATTATTTTATTTTAAAATAGCATTTCCATGCTATTTAATAACAAAGAGAAAACGCTTGCAACTTAATTTTAGGGGGATAAGTGCCGAATGTTCAATCTAATCTTAATTTTGCAAATATCCACCAAGAGAGAAAACATGAAAGAGACCTACAAAGATGTTAAGTGGTATCAATGGTAGGATGACAGGTGGCCTCTATATTCTTTTATGAAACTTTGATATTCCAAATTCCTTATAGTAGGTGTGAGTTAGTCTTATAAGAAGAAATAAATATGAAAACAAACTGCTCAAAGCCTATTCTTTGCCTCTCTCCATCTCAAAAACCAGGGCTCTCTTTTGGAACTCAGAGACCCTAGGATCTAGTTTTTAGTGTTGGACCACTGAAGTGTGGCTCCTTCATTATAAATCACAAAGACACAAATTGTTCCACAGGTATCAGATTCTCCTGTCATGTCAAGTAACGCACAGATCTAAGCCTCAGTTTCCTTATCTGTAAAGCAGGAGAATAGCTAGTGCCTTTCCTTATATCACAAAGAGATTAGGAAGACTAATGGAGGTAAGAAAGGGGGGTAACTGTTGACTGCTTTGAAGGGGACACAATGGTAAATGAAGCAGGGGTAGGACATCAATGATAATTATAGCTAAGCTCTGACACCAGATCTGGTAACAATATGAACCTCATTGTCTGTCTTCATCTCAACAGTTTATATGCTGGTAGATCTGTTAACTGAATGGTTAATATTATTGTGGTGGTCATTTCCCCCACATTTTTTCATTATTTATTTTTTAAATCAACAGAAATTGCATAATTTTATGGTGTACATGTGACTTTTGAAATATATCCATACATTGTGGAATGGTTAAATAAAGCTACTATATGTATTTTCATGCATGCTTATTGTTTACTTGTGGTGAGAAAACCTAGCAACTATTATTTTTCATATATATTTTTATTAATATTTTACTAATTGTAGTCACCATGTTATATAATCTCTTGAAATTATTGCTAACTGAAAATTTATATCCTTTTATCATTGTTGCCCAATCTGCGTACTCCACCCCCATGACCACACATTTCTTTTTAACAGTGGGATTTTCCTCTTTGGAATTTTCATATCTCAAATTTCAGACAGTTGGGAATAAGCTCTTTTTTTTGACAATGACCAAATGGTGATATGCCACAAGAGGGCGCAAGATGACTTGAAGAGTCACCACCAGACTTCTCCAGAGCAAAAGCAGCAGATTAGTGTCAGGAGTATTGGAACTGGGTCCAGGCTGGGGAAAAATAAAATCCAGTACACAATAATTGTGATTCTGAGCCAACATTTAGGCAAATAAATTTCTTCTTTGGCTTTTAATCACTCCACTTTGTAGTTTGTATGTTTAAGCACTTATTTTATTTCCTTTAAGTTAGGATTGTTCAAAAATAAGAACACTCCTAATTTAAGAAACTTGAAACCTCTGGTTTGCTTTGAAAGCAGCCACAGACACAAGTGCAGCTTGGAAAGAGGCTGCCCTCCTTCCTGGGAGGCTTTTAAATGTATTTAGAAACAAATAAATGGCCCAAATTGTTTTTAGAATAGTGAGTGAAGTTTCCACTTTGGTTTTAGCTTTGGTTCTTATACAATGGCACTCAGTTCCCAGCCTGGTACACACCTACCTTAGGTAACTATTCTCACTTTCTGGGACCATCTTCAGGTGCTTATCTGTTTTCCTTCCATTTCCCAGGTCATCCAGGGAGTGGAAAGACAGTGAGTAGCCATGGGCGACCGGGTCAGAGACCCTGTGCACGATGGAGGAGCTCTGCTGCACCCTGGAGTCTCCACAGCCTGGCTGTCCTTGGGGCCCTCTGGGTGCAATATCAAGGCCACCCAGAGCCCAGAGGCAACTGCATTACCTTGCCCCAGTCCTCATCCCAGCTGAGGGGCCTGTGGGATGCAGAACAGCAAAGTGGGGAAGGGGCCCACAATCCCACCTCCTCTCATCTCCTGCAGCGCAGGCTGCATGCACACACGTGTGTCTGGGTGTGGGGTCAGAAACACTGCTCTGAACCTGTCCACTTTTTCACATCTTAGTAATCACAGCCAAAATATATATCGTGTTTTCTTTTTCATTCTTGTATATAACCCTGCGAGATAGGCAGCACAGTCCCTATTTTGACTCCAGTTCTACAAATGAGGGAATGCGACAAATGGAAAATGCTTAAGGTTCCTTTGAAGTTTGAGGATCCATTTGGCCTAGGCAGAACCTCTTCCTAAACTGGTAGGACCAGTTGCTAGGTTCTCTGGTCATGGCATAGAAGTTTTTGGACAGTGTGGAAGTGGCTGGAGAGAGCTGGGCAAATGCTTGATGTTATGTATTCCCAGTGGAGGGTAGTGTTCTCTTTCAGAAAACCTACCAGGCAGGCCATTCAGGGAGGTGGTGAAGGACTGGGGATTGTGGGAACAGAGGATATTGATATTGACAGTGAGCCTCTCTGATGAATCCCAACTCCACCAAGGTTTTGGATAATGCAAAAGTTGCTAAAAGCTTCAATCAACAAAGGTAGGGGCTAGGTAGAAAGCAGAAGAAGATGATGGTGTGTCTGAGGAGCCCCAGCATCCTCTCAAAGGATATTGAGATGATAAAGGTGATGATGGGAAGAAACAGGGCTGTGGATTTTGCATTTGGGAGATAGAATGCCAGTAGTCTCTTGCTTGCAGTCCAGAGACTGGCATTTCACAGGAGTCTAGGCTTTTGGGATGGTGTAGAAAGACCCCAGGGAGATTTGTTGGTTTGCAGAAGATCAATTTTGTGAGTGAGGAAATCCATTCTGGAGATTTCATACCCCACTGGGGAGATAGTCCTATCCTCTGCAGTTCTTTTCCTACCACAGGAATTTTATTTTAAAATTTCAAACCTTACTCTTGATTTAAGGAAAGTCCTTAAGTTTCTTTGTATTTGCTGTGGCACAAAGACAGCAAACTGCGGCCATAGAAAAAGCTAGAAAATAAATAAAAGTCAATGCTGCAGTCACCTTGCACCTCCCTACAGCACTTCTAAGGCCAACTTCCCCAGTATAGGGCTGCAAAAGACTCAGGACTTTTGCATGCCTGGGACCAATATGTCAGAGTGGCTGCAGAACCCGAAGTTTGGAGGTCCCATCAGATGACAAAATAGAAACTCAGACAATTTCACTTTCTGGAAGTGCTTACTATCTGCAGCTCTTTTACATATGAATACCATACATATTTGGATACCAAACACTCAGGAAATCTTACCACATTCCGTTTTCCCCTTTGACTTTGGCTTTAACTCTTCTCTAATAGATGTTTACACTGAACCCAATGAAGGTATTCTCAATCAACCAGTTGAAGCTTCAGATATCTCCTTCAGTCTCTGCCCAGCTTGGCCTTACCTGGCTCCTCTCCTCCACTGCATCCTAAAGCCTCCAAGGGCAAGGGCGGGACTGACTCTGATTCAGGCAGAGACAGTTCCTACAGGTAAGGAAGATAACTTGGGCCTCTACCATAGGAAGAACTGAAGGTAACCTGAGAATTCCAATTAGGCTTAAACTAATGAGCTGGAGACTTTGAGGAAATCACTGTGGGCAATGAGGGGATAGTGTGATCATCTTTGTTTTAATTAGCACTGGAAAAACTTGTGGTCCAGCAGGTAGCTGGAGGAAGGACAGTGTCCAGAGGGAGCAAAGCTTGCGAGAACATCAATAGAGGAATTTCCCTGATGGCTGGGGATGGGGGCTGCTGAACAAACCGGGACCCCTTTAAATGAAGAGGAGGGAAGACCCTACACAGGGAAAGGCAAGCTTGAATGAACCCTGGCATATCCTTTTCCCAGCTGGAGTCGGAGATTCAATAAAAGAGGAGTGACCCTTTGAGGAACCTTATTGTCCATTGGGGCCTGCACCATACTTGGGGCTGGTCTTGGCGACTATCTCTGACTATGCTCTTAGGCGCTTCTGTTGCTCAAAAAGGTAAAGGGAGAAAAAACACCTGCTGCCTACAGAGACCAGAGATCACAGACCACAGATTTCCAGGTGGCCCTGCCCCTGGGCCACTCGCAGGACATTGGGTCACCTAGGTAGCAAGGAGAAAAGCAAAATATGGGTTGGCAGGGGCCATGTATTCTGGGGTAGAAATTTCCTCACTTTGGAAGCCTGATGATCTTGGGGCACTGGGCCTGTGGGATCAATTGACAGTTGATCACCTCTCCTTCCCCATTGAGGGATCCTTTGGGAAAAAAGTCTGGCTCTGGAGCCTTGTTCCTTTCCCCAGGTCCCCCACGGAGTTCGGCAGGGGGTGTGCATATGCAGCGTCTTTGGAGAAAGGCGCCGAGTTCTTAGCCTGGACTGGTTGCGCTCTACCCTGCGCGCTGGGGTGGTCAGAGGCACGTGTAGGTCCACCGCGAAGGGGCCTGCCTGCCCTAGTCCAGCTCCAAGCTCAGGCGAGCCAGCGCGCTGAGCCTCCTCCCCTCCCGCTTCGGGCGGCCTGAGCCCGCGCCCGCTCCAGTTGCTGCAGCTGCCACTGCTGGCGGCTGCGGGGAGCGCGGGGCGCGCGCCGAAGAGGATCGGGCAGCGAGGACGGTGACGAGGAGGAGCCGGAGGAGGCAAGAAGGAAAGAGTGAGCGGAGGCTGAGGAGGCTCAGCGTCTTGGAGACACGACTCGGGGTCCAGGGAGCATGGGCTAGCAGGAGGCGGCGGCCCGGCGCGCACAGAGGCGGTGATTGGGAGCCAAGCGCAGCCGGGGGAGGCAGGCTGGCGCAGGGGCGCCGGGGGCTGGTTCTACATTATTAACGAGGTGCCGCCTAAAAAGCCAAGAGCCGCTCATTAGTGGCGCGGTAGGCGTGCGGAGAGGAGGGTCCCCGGCCTGAGCACAGCGCACACGCTTGGCGCACGGCAGGCGGCGCGGTGCCCAGGGCACCCGGGCCTGCGCGCGGAGCCCGGGCGGGCCCGGGGGCGGCGCAGACCCCGGGTACCGGCGGCCCGCGGCGCTTCCTGGCTCTGGGCGCTCGGGCCAGCGCAGCCCCGGGCGAGCGGGCCGCGGGCCGGGGAGGGGGAGCCGCCCGCGCGCTCCATCCCCTCCCCCCGGGCGGGCCGGCGGCGGGGGAGGGCGGGCGCGGCGGCTGGCTGTATATATCTCCGCGCACCCCGCCAGGTCGCGCACAGCGCCCCGAGCCCAGGCGCCTCCCCGCCCCCCTCCCCGCGCTCGGCAGCAGCAGCGGTAGCAGTAGCAGCAACATGGCTGTTGATGGGTGTTCGGGGTGGCGCTGGCGGCGGGAGGAGCTCCCCCGAGCCCCTGCGCCGGCCGCCCGTTGCTAGCTATGGCAAATGGTGGCGGCGGCAGCAGCAGCGGCGGCGGCGGCGGCGGAGGCAGCGGTCTTAGAATGAGTAGCAATATCCACGCGAACCATCTCAGCCTAGACGCGTCCTCCTCCTCCTCCTCTTCTTCCTCCTCCTCCTCTTCCTCCTCGTCCTCGGTCCACGAGCCCAAGATGGATGCGCTCATCATCCCGGTGACCATGGAGGTGCCGTGCGACAGCCGGGGCCAACGCATGTGGTGGGCTTTCCTGGCCTCCTCCATGGTGACTTTCTTCGGTGGCCTCTTCATCATCTTGCTCTGGCGGACGCTCAAGTACCTGTGGACCGTTTGCTGCCACTGCGGGGGCAAGACGAAGGTAAGCGCGCCCCAGGCGCCCGCCCCATGCGCCAGCCCCGCTGCTTCTTCGCGTCCCCTGGAACCCACCTCTTCGCTCCGCAGGGCGCAGTGCCTCCCTCCAACCCTGCCTGCGTTCCCTTCCTCGCCTTCCCTTCCCACCGCTGTCCCTGAGCCCTCCGATCGGAGCAACGGGCGGTGCGCTGGAGGATGAGGAGTTGTCCGCAACCGGTGCGCTCCGGGACGCGGACGCCGGATCCTTTCCCTTGTTTATTGTAGGGTTGCAGTCGGCTGCGGCCGGGGTGGGGGACGTGACTCTCGGGTGCAGTGGTGCGGGGTGAGGAGAGTCAGTCCAATGGGGACAAACGAAGTGGGACCACTGGGTTCGTGTTCTGCCCAGCTCACCTGCCGCGGCGCGGCTGCTCGCGGTGGGCGAGGGGAGCACAACCGTACTTCAGGATCTTGTTGCGGAGATGAGTTCGTTGGGCCCGAAAGAAAGGGAAGGTGTCTAAGCAAGGGAGGAACTCTTTTGTACTAGGGAATCCGGGGGGAGGAACATGGCCCAAGAAAGCTGGGTACCTGGAGGGGCCAGAGAAAGTTGGGGAGATCCATCCCAGAACCGGAGGCAACCTCTAGGGCTAACCTCTAGGGCTGGCACTTTAGGAATGTGGTGAAGCCGCAAATCTGATGTCACTTCCCACTCCAGTCTTTAGATATTCTTGTAGAACATGTCCACACCCCAAGTTCTTTGGCTGCCCCAGTCCATGCATTGGGTCCCCAGAAATGCTACCAGCAGCTAAGAGCTTGAGCTCTAGGGCCACCGCCTCAGAGAGCCCGTGGAGGCCGCGGTTTCATGTGGAGCCCCTTCCTGGAGCTCCAGGTAGTTTAGGCTGTTCCTGGCGCAGACGCCCACCAGGCTCACTACACCTTGGATGTGTGGTTGCTAGGATGACCGCCTGGTCTGTGGCCGTGTCCCTAGAGGTGTCTCTCTCCACGACCTGCCACTGGTTGGAGATAGGGGCTGGGGCAAAAGACAGTGTTTAATAGAAAACCGCAGAATAGAAAAGAATGGGGAAAAGGGACAGAGCTGCCTTCTTTTTTTGAGTAATTGCCATCCTAGATGACTTTACAACACTCACATTTTTTTGGAGGAAGAGGATGTCTAGGGGAACTGTGCAGAGTAGACACACACCTTGGTCTGTAAATGTTCACACTTTTCCTAGTAAAGTTAATCCCAGTACCCCTCAAACTTCATATGGCACAGCAACTCTTAGCAGCCTCTTGGCCACTATGGACAGGAGGAGGAAAGCCAGGGGCTAGGGTGCAGGCTCACAGTACAAACACAAGGGCGAACTCAAGTGCTGTCTCCGGTCATTAATTATACATCATGTTGGGTGCTGCTGGAGCTCAGCTGTGTTTTGTGGCAGCATGTTTGTGTTTTGGAAAATACTAGTGTTTTGGAAGAAGGGAGAAAAATAAAAAGCATTCTCTTCCTTGTCTTCTCACTTCTCTGCTGGGCTCCAGGCATTGGCTATCCAGCTTTCTTTGGATTACCTTCTGGGTGATAGAAGTCAAGGAGGAAAACCTCCCACCTTTGGAAGAAACCCTTGGATTAAGCCAAATTCTAAGCACCAATATTTGAGATGGCCCCTGCCTAGCCCACCTCCTAGGAACATACTCATTCACAGAGCCCTCTTAGTCACACAGTCCCTCTCCTCCACCTCCCCTGACAGACTTCAATTCTGGATTTTTTTCCCCCTTTTACTGAGATTTAGCCACTGTCCTTAGGGGAATGATAGCTCATAGTTGCATGCATCTACAATATTCTCCAGACAGAGTGATTTGAGTGAACCTCCTGTTTTTAACAACCTCCTGTTTTTCAGGAAGTGGGCAATTTTGATAGAATGAAGACTTTTCAGTGAGTCAAAATAAGATGTGGTGGTTCTGTGATCCTGGGGTTTTAAACACAACTTCTAAAATCTTTTTACTCTAGGGAGCATGTAAATGCTACTACAGTGCCTGCCTGTCATGAAATGCTTGTCAGTTCACATAAGGATTCTTTCCTAAGTGATGACCAAGCATAACTTGTGTAGTTTTTCATAAGAAAATAGAGTTTTGGCAATTATCATTAGAACAATCTGTAAATCTTTGGCTGTATTTTGTAACCTTAAGACCAGAATAACATAGCTGCAAGTTTCTATAAGGAAGCAGCTTGGGACGAGATGGGTTTTGGTTGATTGAAAAGAAGTGAGGCCAATGTAGAATGAGGTTAAGTTATTTTTTCTATCTTGAGTCCACTTGAAGACACACCCAGCATCCCTTAATACCTGCCCCTTAATTTGTTCAATGAAAGGGTGTGGAGCCAGCTTATCCTGTCCCATAATGGGAGTCAGGCCTTTTCTAAGCTTTTCTTTTTACCCTTGAGGTCTGCATTTTTTTTGCAGTCACATTCTTTGGCCCTTCTTTATTTTTGCTTTCCAAGCTTTTGATAGTGATGTTGAGACTTGGTATAGCAGAAAGTGTTTGACTTCACTTGAGAACAATTATTTTAGTGCTGGCTTTTCCAAGTAAACCTCAGCTGCTTCCTCCAGAGTTCTACCCCTCCTTGAATGTGTTCACCTGCCCTCACTTTCATCCAGGCCTGTGGTGGTTTGAGCAGAGCTGGAGTCCAGGGAAGGCAGGGCTTTTCAGGATCTGAAATTCTGAGGGAGAGACATTTCAGCAAGGCACTCCAAATCACACACATTTGGTGACTGGGTCTGCACCATTTTGGAAACAGTGGATGTACAGTATGGGGTCTCTGCCCATGAGTACCTTTGGTCTCCAATTTACATAGAGCCAATGACTTTTGCATTTTGAAAACGGTAGAATGTGGAGTTTTTAGAGGTTGTAAAAAAGAAAACTTAGTCGTATTTTCCTCCACTGGCCACTTGGGCCCGGTCATCTCAGTACTGTGTGCTCTTTGTTGTATCTTTTTACATTATTGTTGTTTTTTGCCCTGTTGGATTTCATCAGAACTCTCTATTCACTTGGCAATGGCATTTTGAGCTCCAGGCCAGCCGCAGGTACAGTGAATAGGAGCTACTATGTTTTGTGGCAGCACGTTAGTGTTTGGAAAGCTGGCAGCCTGATTGAGACCACAACTTTGAAGAAGTTCTTTAGCCTCTCTGTCTCTATTTCCTTGTGTGTCAAGCAGGAGGGTTGAAATCTGTGACCTTTGCTGCCCCTTCCCACTCTGGGATTCCACATAAAAGAGGGAAAGGAGTGGGGCACTGTGGGTAATGTTTCTGGTCCTGCCTGTGTTTTGCAGTTTCCCAGCAATCCTGTAGAAATTCAGCCTTGGACCACTTCTGTGTCTTTATGCCCTTCCTCTGTTCATCGAGCGTGCAGACTACTTCTCTTCAAATGTCTGGGGAAGCCGAGGCCCCCTTCCTCTTGGAGCTGTGGTTTGCTCCAGGGCCTGTGTGTGGCTGTTCACAGTCTCACTGCTGTTCTCAGTTTGAGCTGTTGCCCTTGTAGGAGTTTGGATTTGATCAAGGAAGGTCTGTGTGTAATGAATTATTGAGGTGTTGTCTCTGTGGCTGTGTCTGAGAAAACAACACATTTTCTCCGTCAGGCTTGTGGCTAATATAAACATCAGACCCCATTATGGCTTGGTAATTACCCAGGGTCTGGCCTAGTGCATTCAATCAGAGCTGTGGCTTCAGTGCGTTGAAATTCTTGAATCTGGATTGGCCCCTGTGCCTAGTCTTGTCCTTACCTGGGGACTGCTGCACTGGATGACCTTCAAATACTCCCCTTTGATCAGATCACTTGCGGGTGGCCTTGGAGAAGTTCTCCGGTCCTAGTCACGGTCCTAGTCACAGGAAGCCCTGGCTGGCCTGTCCTTGTGTGGAAGCCTGTGTTTCTCATTCCTGGCTCTCTCTATGGAAATGCAGTCCTTAGGACGTCACGGACTGCAGCCACACAGACCCAGGTTAAATGGTTGGTCTCACACTCGTGAGCAGGACATCTCTGGCAGGACAAATCAAGCCTTGATTTCCCCATCTGTAAAGGAGCAGCATGATGCTTACTCTGTAGGATTCTCATGAGGAGTGGCAGTAGTGGGCACATAGCACCCAGAAAATGCTGCCACTTGACAGGTCTATTGTCAAGGGGGCTATGACAGCTTCACCAAGTGTTGAGCGTATTATCTCTTTGATTTATTGAACTGTGAATCTTGAAGGACACAGACTATAATAAATAGGAATTTTGAGACAAAAGGAGCCAGATGTCTACTGTGTTGAGCCAACCCATTCAAGTCAGACTGAGATTTGGGCTGGTGGCTCTTGGCTGTTGTGAGGTGGGATGACTTGGCGGGTGGGCAGCTCAGGAAGGCTGTGTGGATGAAGGCCTGGCAGGATGGTTAACATGGTGGTGGGGATGTTGGTAGGCATGGATGATGTGGTGGTTCTGTAGTGTTAGGCCTGGCAGAAGGGGGACACCGTGGCATTCAATGGGTGAGCGTGGCTCTCTAGCACGGCACCCTTGAGGTTATTCTATCCTAGTTATTTCAAGTCTAGAGGTTCCAGACTTGTCCCCCAATGGTGTAACTTTCTCCTGGCCAGGACACTTTCTATCCAGAAACACTGGATCTATCCAGGACACTTTCTATTCACTGTGTTTCCCTAAGTATGTTCAACAGAACACTTGCCCTTGAAGTTACCTTGGGAACAAGTCCAGCAGTCAGGGCACAGCTGAGCTCCCCTGCTGGGGGATCGCCTCACAGGCTTGGGCAAGTCCTGCTGGGAGAGAAATTGACTGAACTGTCCTCACCTTGAGCAGCCTTGCCCAGGTGTCAGGTCCACTGTGCAGTGCCCAAGGGTCAGCCTCAGGCAAGGACTGTACTGCTTCGTGCCT